>BPLQ01007358.1:0-146490 GCA_021605075.1 Caerostris darwini | reverse complement strand
TTAGAAAATGCATTTTACATAAATTAGCTATTTACACATTATGAATGTATGTTATCACCTTTTGCACATATGGAACATGCGTGTTAATGGATCTGTCAAAAGTTGTGTTGTTGTTTGTTGTTTCTTATCCCACTTGGCTGGCCAAGCCCACGAGCTCATGGACTCATGATTGAAGGGGAAGGAAGCAGCTTCTGTTGTGATGGAGCACCCGTAGGTAGAAGCCTGACTTTTTGCTCCGTGACGCTCTTTTACAGTCATAGAAGACCGGGACCTACGGCTTAAAGTGGATTCTGAACCACTACAAACATCCATGGCACCGCCGGGATTCGAACACGAAACCTGTGGCACCGAGCGCCAGACACTCGGCCATTCAGGTCCCAAGTTTGCCAACGGCACGCAGTGTTCCCAGGTGGTCACCCACCAAGTATTGACCGCGCCCAATGATGCTTAACTGCGGTGATCTAACGAGAACCGGTATATTCAGCATGGTACGGCCGTCAAAAGTTGTAAACATCATAATGAATATGGAAAGTTTCTGAAGATTTATTAACCTATAAACTAGTAGACGTTAATGTCAGAATCGTTTTGGTTGAGTTAAACAATGAATTGGAGTGTTTGTGAGAATATATATTTTCATAAATTACTATGTACATTGTCATCTTACACATAAGCAACATCCGTGTTAAGCAAAAGTTGTATCAAAGTTGTATCAAAAGTTGTAAACAACATAAGGAATATATGAATACGGAAAGTTGCTAAAGATAATTAACCTATAAACTAGTAGACTTAAATATCAGAATCGTTTTGGTTGAGTTAATCGATGAATTGAGAGTTTGTTAGAATATATATATTTACATAAATTATCTATTTGCTCATTATGAATGTACAGTATTATCGTACACATCAATGCTAATGGATGTTTCAAAAGTTGCAAATATCATAATGAATATATGAATAGCCAACATTGAAAAGTTTCTGAAACTAATTAACCTTTAAACTATTAAAATTCTAAATTTCTCTAATACAAAATTTAAGATTGTATTTAAATGCATTGAAATTTTACATCTTGTTTACAACTTGATCTTAGTATATTTAATGACTTCAGTTAATGTATTAAGAATATATAGATTTCTCTGGAAAAAAAATATTTTAATTATTCCTTCATGCAAAGATATCTTTCAATCAACTTACTAATGGTTAAAATAATACATTTCTGTTGTTGCTGTTTCTTATCCCACTTGGTCGACAGCAGCATCTAGAGCAAGTCCATGAACCAGTGTGTTCTTATGGAAAGAGGGACTTCTGTTGTGGTGGTTGGTTGGTTTGTCGCTCTACGGTCATTTTGTGCTCACTTTAGGCTAAACAGACCGGGACCTACAGTTTAAAGTGGATTTCGAACCACTACAAACAGCCATGGCACCGCCGGGACACGAACCCGAAACCTCTGTTGTGGTGGGGAACTCATTGGTAGAATTATCCATCACAACAGAAGGCTGTTTTCTGTTAGACTTTAATATCAGAATCGTTTTAGTTGAATTAATCGATGAATTTAAGAGTTTGTTATAATATACCTTTACATATATTAACCATTTACACATTATGAATATGTAATATCCTCCCTACACATTGTGTTAATGCGTGTTTCAAAAGTTGTAAATATCGTATTGAATATATGAATAGCCAACACTGGGAAGTTTCTTAAGCTAATTACCCTTTAAACTTTTAAATCCCGAATTTCTCAAATACAAAATATAAAATTGAATTTTTAGGTTTGCTGAAATTTTATATCTTGTTTTCTCCTTGATTCTGTTTTGTTGATGTTGTTTCTTATCCCGTCTGGCTGGCCAAGCCCACGAGCCCATACGTACTCATGATTGAAGGGGAAGGAAGCAGCACCCGTATGTAGAAGTCTGACTTTGGCTCCGTGACGCTCTTACAGTCATGGGAGACCGGGACCTACGGCTTAAAGTGGATTCGGAACCACTACAAACATCCATGGCACCACCGCGATTCGAAACCGAAACCTGTGGCACCGAGCGCCAGAGCACTAGACACTCGGCCATTCAGGTCCCAAATTTGTGAATGCCAACGGCACGCGGTGTTCTCAGGTGGTCACCCACCCAAGAACTGACCACGCCCAATGATGCTTGACTTCGGTGATCTAACGAGAACGGGTATATTCAGCATGGTATGGCCGTTGGCTCCTTGATTCTAGTGTGGTCTAATGGCCAATCGGCTAGTGCTCTGGCCTTCAGTACCAAGGACTTCAGGTTGCAATTCTTGCGGCAGCATGGGTGTTTGTTAGTGGTTCAAAATCCGCGTTAAACTGCAGGTCCTGTCTAAATAGCTTTAAGTGTGCATAAAATGAACGTAAAACGATAAACAAAAGCAAACCGTAGCATATTTAATACCTCCACTTAAAGAATTAAAAATATAAAGATTTCTTCGTAAAAAATATGATCTTTTTAATTATTCTTTATTTTAAAGATGTTTTTTCAATTAAATGGTTAAATAATATCTTTAAATTTAAATATTTTTAAATCCTTCAATTTATTTTATCACATTTTAATTATTTCATCTAAATGACAGTAACGAGAAAAGCTTATGTCCTGAGTTGCTTACTGAGCGTTAATTACAATTTTCATTATTTCGTTTCATTTAAATGACAGTAAAGGGTCTAAATCTACAGTATGGGGATATATAATTTTATATGCGGCCCGCGGAATTATGATGCATTTTCAAAGTGGCCTGCAGATCATTTGGGTTGGCCACCCCTGATGTAGAGTGTCCCAAAATTCATGCAAGAAATAACGCTTTTAGTAAAAGATGGAATATGATTTGTTTTTAGAAAAAATTTGGTATATCCCTCAACACCAAGCCTAAATGTGCATTTTGATGAGAAATCAACTCTTTTGATTACCACATATACCAGATTGTTTAGGAATTCAAATCTTGAGTAAATTTTAGGACACCCTATAGTGTATTCAGCCCCATATAAATGCTCCAGTAGTTATTCTCTGATAGTTGACAGAAGTTGCGCTTTCATGCACAGAATTAATCAATCTGAGATTAGTGATTAATTGCATTAGCAGTATAAATCAGCATCTTATTAGTCTCATGCACATGCGCTCTTGTCTTCTTTGAAATTAAATTCTTTATGGTCTATGTGTTACAAAATGAATCTTTCGCATCAGACTAATATTCGCAATCTTATAAGCGATATTACTTCTTGGAGCACTCTTCGAATTCATTTTATTCGGCCTTCTTCAAAACCTATTCTGTTGAATAATGCGTCTAGATTTATCTAGAACCTAGATAACTATGATATCCATCGGACCCTGTTCAAGTCCCGAAATATGCAAGATTGATCAAAGTTGCATCCACTCAAGACAGCGATTGCTGCGATGCACCCGACACTACTCAACCCATTCAGAGAAGCAACTCATGTCTGTCAGATTTCTCAACTCGAAAGATTCGATAACAACTTTCTCGTCCCAGCTGAGCTAACGCTTCGGTAACAATGCAGCAGCTAACGAGGGCAGCTCGTGTTAGCGTTACAATGGAACCTAATGCCCCGGTAATAAATGAATGGCTTCCTCCGTTTCACACTTCAGCAAGATTGAAACGAAAGCATGCATTAATAAATGGTTTCAATTACTTGGGGATCCAATTAAATGGCGTTATTCATTCATTAACAACTCAATTGACACGATAAATATCCGATGTATGCGAAACCCGGAATTACGTCCAGCGTACATATCGCTTCCTGAATTTTATCGAAATATGTGTACGTGGTTGCAGATGGTGCGGGATTTCTAGTGAGATGATGTATTGCATCGTAATAAGATAAGATAGAAATATGGATGCTCCAGAAATTAGTCTGAATTAGAAATTATAGGTTCTCATCAAAATAATGTTGCGATAAGAGGCTATTGTGATATTTGTATCAAACCTTTTAAATACAGGACTGCCTTCTAATAAATATTGTAGTGTGATAAAATAGAATTTAAATCATTGAGTTGTTTGGCAATCACCACTGGATTACTGAATAATATTAAATGCAAATAGGGGTCATTTCACCATTTGTAATCTTTTTGATTTAGTTAAAAAAATAATTGCTCTTTTAGATACTTCAGTAATTATTTAGTTAGTGTAGTTCATTTACTTTTAAAACTTTATAAAATAATAAAAAACAAGTCAAAACAAACAAAAGCTACAACAAAGACTCAAAATTAAAAAAAACTTAAATTCAGTAACTTATCGTAAATCAAGATACTAAAAACTTTCAAATTAAAAACAACCTTTAGAACGGAAATAGTTTAGTTTTAATAATTTTGGAAATACAACTCATTCCTTAGATAAAACTGGTAATATAATTTCTTGGCTTTTACTTTTCTTTTAATATCATTTATAATTTACATAAATAACATAGTTAACTCATATAATTCGTTTGTTAGTTAAGATAATTCCGTACTACTGTGTTATAGAACATTGGCAAATTCCATTAAATATGAATGATTATTTTATCACGTTTTTCCCCCGAAATTTGAAACAAAATATTTGAAATAATAATTATTAAATTTCTTATAACTAATAATAACTTGCTATTAGGAAGTTACTGTTACGAATCTGTTGAAACACCAAATTTTTATTTATTATCAAGGTTCGTAGTTTGGTTTCAAGGTGTTTTGGGACATGATGGCCGAGTGGCCAGCTATAGGGCACGCGGTACCACACGTTTCGGGATGAGTCCCGGTGATGCCATGGATGTTTGTAGTGGTTCGGAATTCACTTTAAGCCGTAGGTCCCGTCTAATATGATCGTAGAACGTTGGAGTCAAGTCAGACTTCTACCTACGGGTGCTCCATCAGAACAGAAGCTGCCCTCAAGAACAGAGGGCGTGAGACTACACGGTGTCTTGTGTCTTGGATATTTTTTTTTCTAATGCAGCTGGCAAACAGACATGGACGTCTTGGATGCCTTAAGGTAAGCGCTGCACAGACGTTACTCACTTTGCATTACCCAGGGGCGCGTCTAACTTCAAGGTAATCCACGGACGCGGAGTAACAATGCCCCCGCAACGTTCTACGATCCTATTAGGACCGGGACCTACGGTTTAAAGTGGATTACGAACCGCTACAACACCCATGGGCAAAGTCGAGATTTGAACCCGATACCTGAGATACCGAACGCCAGAGCGCTAGCCATTCGGCCATCAGGCCCCCCTGTCTTAGATATTGGATGGATGATTCTAGATGTTGCTGTCTACGAAGTGAGATAAGAAACAACAACAACAGGTTCGATTTGAACACTTTTCGAATTGTTCACTTAAGGGTTCAATAAATAAGATGATGGTGTTTACCTTATCAGGAAAAACGGCCATTGATTTTTTTCAAAAGAAAAAAAATTTTATTTTGTTCACAGTCATAAATTCAAATCACTGTTAGAAAGTCAAATGATGAAAAAGTGTTACGAACATATCTTGCAAATGAGAAAACTATTTATTTTTATATATTATATTTAATAGTTTTTATAGATATTATTCTTTGAATTACTCGAAATTGATTAGTTGTGCCAAATACTTTTGCTCTGTGAAAATAAGCCAAATTTCTAAACATAAGAACTTAAACTTTCGCCAAATTGGTAACAAATATGATGAAATATTGTTGGTTATGTTAATGATCGATCTCGTTAGACTAAGATCTTAGTACAGGGGTGGCCAACCCACAGCCCGCTTTCAACATTTTTCCGGCATGTGAGATTTATCACACTTTTACAAAATGTATTTATTTTATAATTTCCAAAGTAGTGAAAACCAATGTATTAAAAAAATACACTATGTGTGCATCCATATATTCAAAAACTAACTGTTGTAATTATGAGATTAACTTTGATTTTAAAATAATACTCTTGCGAATTGATGACAGATATTGCCTGTTTTATTTATGAATTTAAAGTTATGAGTTCGCAGAATAATTAAATTATATTCTGCGAACTCATGAACTCTCGAACTCATTAGAATAAAGTGCGCACAAAATGACCGTAGAGCGACAAGCCAAACCAATCCCATAAAACAAAGCCCTCCCTTAATTGCCCCTAGCAAGCACAATGAAAATCACCCTTCATGGCATGCGTAAATAAAAAACAAAGCCCATTGATTACCACAAAATGTCTACATTTTTTTAAGAAAATGATACTATCAAATTACGAATTGCTTAAATCAATCATGAAACAATTTTCTAATTGTACGTAAATTAGCATTTGTTATCTATGAAAAAATTGTTCCGCAATCCATTCTTTTTCTTTGAGATTCGTAGCCTGTAGCATACTCAATACGTTCACAATGAATACAAAATCGAAAATAAATTTGCCATTTGAATAGAAGCTATAGAAATAATTACCCGAACTAATAATTAGCTGCAATTATAATCTGAAATTATTCTCGACTGAACTAATTAAAATAAATAACATGACTTATGCAATTATTTATACTACAAATAATTTGTTTCTTTTAGGCTGTCTAATAAATTCGTGGAAAATTTTATTCCATATTACAATGCCAAATAGTCCCATTTGGGAAGATAATTTCATGTTCAAATATATATACATCAATTATTATAAAGTGATGTTATATTTATACGCGTTATTACTCTATATTTAATACTAAAATATAGTCAGATAAGTATTTTTTGACAAAAATTGAAAAAAAAAGAAAATGATTAAGTTTCACTGTACTACGACTAAGCACTTCTGAAATATCTTCACATATGATGTTAAGTATAACACATAAATCCCCTTACATTTAATAAGGGCATCCAAGATATATTGAATATACTTTAAGAGACTCTCTAATCAAATAAATGAACTCAGTTCTTAAACTTTTCACATAAAATCACTTATAATGCAAATAAATAGTTATAATTTCATATCTAACTTTTCATATTTTCTAAATATTGTAAATATCTCTCCATTTTTTTGACACAGTGAAAACATCTTCAAAAAATACTATTATGAACAATGTAAATAAAACACACTTGAATTTTTATTATTTTGATTCGTAAAATTATATTTCTTTCATCCAGTTCTATGTTTCCAAAGCGAAAATTCACTTCTTCATAGATTTCGCACTCGACCATTCCCTGCCATAATAAACCATAAACAGCCACAAAATAACCGCACGCTCCATCCCCTCCCGGCGTGGGAGAGAACCAGAAAACATTGCGTTTATTGCCGGCGGCACAGCTTTATCTCGCTTCCAGAGAACTGGTAATGGCTCTCTCCAGCCCACTGGAGATCTCCCCCACAGTTATAAAACCTCTCCCTGAAGATGGCCTACAAATCTCGATCCTCGCACCGGCCTCTGTCCTTCTCCAAGCCAGAGGTGCGATCCATTGGCTAATGGGTTTTGTCGTCTCCCGAATTTTTCTTCATTTGGCGCAATCGATTCGCCACCTGCGTAAATAACCCACCTCAAACTTGGGAGTCGACAGCGGGCTTAGGGCTTCTTGATTGGGGTTTATAGGTTGCCCATACGTTTTAGGAGGCTGTTTTCTATTAGACTTTAATGTCAGGATCGTTTTGGTTGAGGTTAATCTATGAATTGGAGAGTTTGTTAGAATATGCATTTACATGAATTAGCTATTTACACATTATGAATGTATGGTATCACTTTGCACATATGTAACAATCGTGTTGATGGATGTTTCAAAAGTTGTGAACTTCATAATGAATATATGAATATGGAAAGTTGCTAAAAATATTTAACCTATAAACTAGTAGACTTTAAAGTCAGAATCGCTTTGGTTGAGTTAGTCGATGAATTGGAGAGTTTGTTAGCATATATTTACATAAATTAGCTATTTAAACATTATGAATGTATAGTGTCATCTTACACATATGCAGCATGCGTGTTAATGGATGTATCAAAAGTTGTAAACATCATGATGAATATATGAATATGGAAAGTTTTTAAAGATAATTAGTCTATAAACTAGTAGACTTTAATGTCAGAATCATTTTGGTTTAGTTAATCAATGAATTGGAGAGTTTGTTAATAGCTAATTTATGTAAATGTATATTCTTTCACATTATGAATGTACAGTACTATCCTACTCAGCCATGTTCATGGATGTTTCAAATTTCGAAAATATCGTAAGGAATACATGAATAGCCAACACTGGAAAGTTTCTAAAACTAATTAACCTTTAAACTTTAAAATTCCGAATTTCTCTAATACAAAATATAAGATTGTATTTAATTTCACTGAAATTTTACATCTTGTTTTCACCTTGATCTTAGCATATTTAATGCCTTTACTTAACAGATACAAAATACAAAAATTTCTTTGTAAAGAAATATGATATTTTTAATTATTCCTACTTGCAAAGAGATCTTTTCAATCAAATTAATAATGGTTAAAAGAATACATTTATGTTGTTGTTTTTATTTATCCCACTTGGCCGACAGCAACATCTAGACCAAGTCCATGAACCAATGTGTTCTCATAGAAGAAGGGAAGGGGTGGGCTACGAATATATGAATAGTCAACACTGGAAAGTTTCTAAAGCTAATTAACCTTTGTACTTTTACTTTTTAAACTTTATATTTTTAAATTTGGAATTTCTCAAATACAAAATATAAAATTGAATTTTTAGGTTTGATGAAATTTCTATCTTGTTTTCTCGTTGATCCTAGTACGTCGTGATGGATAATCGACTAGTGCTCTGGCCTTTAGTACCACAAGCTTTAGGTTCCAATCCTTGTGGCGGCATGAAGTTTGTTAGTTGTTCAAAATCCACGTTTAAGTGTAGGTTACTGTCTAAATAGCCTTAAATTACATAAAATAACCGTAAAGCGATAAACAAATGAAAACCATGATCTTAGCATATTTAATACCTTCAATTAAAGGATTAAAAATATAATGATTTCTTTGTAAAATGTATGATATTTTTAATTATTTCTTCTTTCAAAGATATCTTTTCAATTAAATTAATAATGGTTAAATAATATCTTTAAGTTATAGTATTTTTAAATCTTTCAAATTATGTGATTACATTTTAATTATATCATCTAAATGACAGTAGCGAGAAAAGCTTATGTTCATAAATGTAAGCAATGAGCTTTAATTACAATTTTCATTATTTCATTTAAATGCAGTAACGGGTATAAATCTAGTATGACGATATATAATTTTATATGCGGCCCGCGGAGTTATGATGCTTTTCTAAAGTGGCCCGCAAGATCATATGGGTTGGCTTCCGCTGATGTAGAGTGTCCCAAAATTTCCACAAGAAGTAATACTTTTAGTAAAAGATGGGAGATGATTTGTTTTAGCAAACAATTTGGTATATCCCCCTCCCCAACACCAAGCCTAAATGGGCATTTTAAAGGGAAATCAACTCTTTTGATTACCACATATTCCAAACTGTATAGGAATTCAAATCTTGCGTAAATTTTGGACATCCTATAATGTACTCAGCCGTATATAAATGCTTCAGTAATTATTCTCTGATAGTTGACAGAAGTCGTGCTTTCATGCACAGAATTAATCAATATCAGATAAGTGATTAATTGTATTGGCAGCTCATATCAGCTTCTTATTAGTCTGATGCACATGCGTTCTTGTCTTCTTTGAAATCAAATTATTTATGGTCTATGTGTTACAAAATGAATCTTTCGCAGTAGAATAATATGCGCAATCTTATAAGCGATATTACTTCTTGGAGCACGCTTAGAATTCATTTTATTCGGCCTTCTTCAAAACCTATTCTGTTGAATAATGCGTCTATAGTCATCTAGAACTAGCTACAGATATCCATCGGACCCTATTCAAGTGCCCGAACTATGCAAGATTGATCAAAGTTGCATCCACGCAAGAAAACCATTGCTGCGATACATCCGAAACTACTCAACCCATTCAGAGAAGCAACTCATGTCTGTCAGATTTCTCAACTCGAAAGATTCGATAACAACTTTCTCGTCCCAGCTGAGATAACGCTTCGCTAACATTGCAGCGGCAGCTAACGAGGGCAGCGTGTGTTAGCGTTATACAATGAAACCTAATGCCCGGTAATAAATGAATGGTTTCCTCCGTTCCACACTTCAGCAAGATTGCAACGGAAGCATGCATTAATAAATGGTTTCCATTACTTGGGGACCAAATTAAATGGCGTTATTCATTCATTAACATCTCAATTGACACGATAAATAGCCGATGTGTGAGAAACCCGGAATTACGTCCAGCGTATATATGATGTATCATATGAACATGATATGTCATCATATGTGCATCATTGATGATGCATTGCATCGTAATAAGATAAGATAGAAATAGGGCTGCTCCAGAAATTAGTCTCAATTAGAAATTATATGTTCTCATCAAAATAATGTTGCGATAAAAGGCTATCGTGAATCATTGCATACGTTGACATTTGTTTCAAATCTATTAAATACTTGAATGCATTCTAATAAATATTGTAGTATGTTAAAATAGAATATAAATTATTGAGTTGTTTGGCAATTACCACTGGATTACCGAATAGTATTAAATGCAAATATTGGTCATTTCACCATTTGCAATCATTATGATTTATTAAAAAAAATAATTGCTTTTTTTTTCAGATTTAATAATTATTGAGTTGCAATTACCATTAGATTACTGAATAATATTACATGCAAATATGGGTCATTTCACTATTTGCAATCCTTTTTATTTAGTTAGTAAAATAATTTTTTAGATTTAATAATTACTGTAGTTTAGTTATTTTAGCTACTTAATTTTTTAATTTATTTCTAAATATTTACAGATTAATAAAAAACAAGTCAAAATAAAAAGCCTTTTTGCCTATCCTAGATCAAAACACCTAGAATTAAAAAACAACTTTTCGAATGGAAATATTCCTGTTTTAATATTCTTGGAAATACAACTCATTTATGTACATTCCTTAAATCAAACTGGTAATATAAATTCTGGACTTCACATTCTTTTTTTTATTAATTGAATTGTTTAGCTATTAAGATAGGAATACTATTGATTGACTATTAAGTTAGATAGTCTAGTGGTATACTTACCCCTAGACTACTGAATAATATTAAATGTCAATATGGGTCACTTCACCATTTGTAATCATTTCGATTTACAGTTAGAAAATAGTTGCTTTTAGATTCTTCAGAAATTACTGTAGTTATTTTAGCTACTTAATTTTTAATTTATTTCTAAATCTTTATAGAATAATAAAAAGCAAATCAAAACAAACAGAAAATTACAACATTGGCTCAAAATAAAAGCCAGCGGCTTATCCTAGATCAACACATTGAAAACCTGCAAATTAAAAACCACCTTTAGCACGGAACCTTTAGAATGGAAATATTCAGGTTTAAATAATTTTGGGAATACAACTATGACTAGCGCTCTGTAGCTCAGTGCCACAGGTTTCGTGTTCGAGTCTCGGTGGTGGCATGGATCTTTGTAGTGATTCGCTATCCACTTTAAACCGTAGGTTCCAGTGTAATATGACTGTGTAGCTTTCGGCGTAGGGCCGACAGCCCTACCTCGTAAAACGAAAACATCTCCTGTCTCGAAGTCTGACATTAGGCAGACGACTGTGGCCCTTTGGGGCTGTTGCGCCATTGAAAATTTTTTTATAATTTATAAATAAATGCATAATACAATATACATGCAAAAAAAAAGGTCTTGATATTGAACAATAAAAATGTAGCCCCCTTAAAAATTTTACAAAACATTTTTTTTAAAAATATATCATTATAAATATTGCATTTTAATTACATTTTAATTTCGATAGATAGAATAATACAATCGTATAATTCACAAAAGTGCAACTATTTCAGAACACTAAATTTACATTAAACATTTAAAAATCGTAAAAAAAAAAAAAACACGTGTATGTAACTTTTTATTTTTCACAGTTAGGTTCTGATAAAATTCATAAAATTTTCCCCCTACTCTAATATAACAAAGAACTTGGTTTAACTTTGCTTACTTTCACGAAATCAAATTAATTTCTAAAATAAGGGAGGCAGCTACACTATTACCACTACACACTACTTGCAGCTACAGTATTAACATGGTAGCTTTAGACTTTAAACTTTCACATATAATTAGGCAATTAAAAGAGACCCAAGTTTAACTTCATCCAGATTGCTCCATTAAAACCCGAAAGGGGAAGCCTTCATTTTACCAAAGGCAAACTTCTCTTCCAATAACATTTATCAGATGTTTAAACCCCTTATTTACTGGCGTGCAGTCTGAAATTACAGCTATTAGGAGACGCTTAGTCAGATAATATTTTCTCAAACTAGCTGTGAAAAAAATTTGAATTGAAATAGTTTCTCTTTTCGGAAATTATGTTCCAGAACATAGAAACTCATTCTCTGTAAGTTTGTTCTTTCCTCTGAACAATTTTAAGGTTTATTATAAAAGGTAACTTTCTTCTTTTTAATTTTTGTCAAGAAATATGTATCCCATAGGAGTTTAGTTTTAAAGATAAAGTAATAATACGAATAAATATAACATTCCTTTATACTATGTCGATGTAAAAAATATATTTGGCGATAAATTTATCGCAAATTCTCTCCAAATGGGACTTTTTGGCGTTATAGTATGGAATAAAATTTTCCAAGAAATGATTAGACAGCCTGAAGGAAACAAATTATTTGTAGTATAAATAATTTCAGAAGTTATGTTATTTATTTTAATTAGTCTAGTCGAGAATAATTTTAGATTATAATTGTAGTTAATTATTAGTTCGGATAATTATTTCCATTGCTTCTAGACAAATGACAAATTAATTTTTCGGTACTGAATTCAATGTGAACGTATTGAGGAGGCTACAGGCTACAATTCTCGAAGAAGGAAAATAGGCTGAGAAACAATTTTTATTAATCTTAAATGCAAATTTACGTGCAATGAGAAAATTGGTTTGTAATTGATTTAAACGATTCGAAATTTGATAGCAGTCTTTTCTTGAAAAAAATGTAGACAATAATTTATTTTGTGGTACACCAAAGGAATTGATTTTTTTTTAATTTACGCATGCCTTGAAGAATGATTTTTATTTGTGCATGCCAGGGATAAGTAAAGGAGGGCATTCCATTCCGGAAAAACACTTAGGGGTAACTGGTCACCTGTGAGGGGTTTGGAGGAAAATTCCTACTGATTAAGCAGCCTGATTGTCGAATAAAAACGTTTGTTCACATTGTCGCAATTGTCAGAGTCTCTTCATTTCTGAAAGCAGTAACTCACAGCGGACGCTGTCAATAGATTGGAATCTAAAAAATTCTTACACCCTTGTAAAGTGATGAATTAATAACATAAATTTACCTAAAATTTTGAGGTTGTCAATATAAAACAAAAAAAAAGTTGGTAGAAAATGAATTTAAGAATCTAGGCAGTAGGTTTCTGTTTTCACTAACTTGGCTTCAATTGAAGTGCTATGTACATAAATGCATAATACAATATGCATACATACACTTAATGTAACACCATTTATTGTTACCAAATACCCAAATAATACATTTTATTGTTCAATAATTTTTCAAATTATTATTTAAAATTTATCATTATAAATTTTACATTTTTAAATATATTTTGAGATCGTTTAATAGATTATTACAATCGTGCAATTTACAAAGGTGCAATTAATTCGGGACATTAAATTCGCATAAAAGTAAAAAAGAAAATCCCACGTATATATGTAGTTTTTATTTATATATTTTTTTCAAAATTAGGTTTGGATATAATTCATTAAAATTTATATCTATTCTTATAATGTGACAAAGAAGTTGGTTTAACTTTGCTTACTTTTACAAAATTTAATTAGGTTCCAAAATAGGGGAAGCTACAAATTAAAAGCAATTAAAAGACGCCCAAAGTTTAACTTCCCCCAGATTGCTCTATTAAAATCCGAAAGCCTTCATTTCACCGAAGGCAAACTTCTCTTCAATAACATTTATCAGATGTTTAAACCCGTTATTTACAATCGCGCAGTCTGAAATTACAGCTATTATGAGATGTGTATTCACATAATATTTTCTCAAACTCGCCATGCAAAAAAATTTGAATTGGAATAGTTTCTCTTTTCGGGAATTTATGTTCCAAAACGTGGAAACTCATTCTCTGTAAGTTTGTTATTTTCCGCGAACTATTTTAAGGTTTATTATAAAAGGTAACATTCTTTTTTTCAATTTTTGTCAAGAAATACTTATCCCACTGGATTTTAGTTCTAAAGATAAAGTAATAATGCGGGTAAATATAACATCACTTTATACTAGTCCATGTATATATATTGGGCGATAAATTTATCGCAAATGGGACTTACTGGCGGAAGTCCCCTAGAAGTAATATCCCCAAATGGGACTTACTGGCGGAATAAAAATTTCCAAGAAATGATTAGACAGCCTGAAGGAAACAAATTATTTGTGGTATAAATAATTGCAGCAGTTATGTTATTTATTTTAATTAGTTCAGTCGAGAATAATTTTAGATTATAATTTTAGCTAATTATTAGTTCGGATAATTATTTCTGTTGCCTCTAGACAAATGGTAAATTAATTTTCGATAGTGAATTCAATGTGAAGGTATTGAGGTGCTACAGGCTAGAAATCTCGAAGAAAAAGAATGGATTGCGGAAATATTTTTTTGTAGACGGTAAATGCTAATTTATGTACAATTTGAAAATTGTTTCGCAATTGATTTAAGCTATTCGTAATTAGATAGTAGCATTTTCTTGAAAAAATGTAGAAAATTTATTTGGTGGTAATCAATGGGATTTGGTGGTAATCAATGGTGGCCTTATGGGATTGTTTGAAATTAACTTTGATTTTAAAATAATATTCTTGTGAATATATGACAGATATTTCTTGTTTTATTTATTAGTTTACAGTTATGAGTTCGCAGAATAATTAAATTATATTCTGAGAACTCATGAACTCTCGAACTCAATAGCCTAAAGTGTGTACAAAATGTCCGTAGAGCGATAATCCAAACAAATCCCATGAGGCAATGCCTTCCTTTAATTGCCCGTGCATGCACAATGATAATCACCCTTCATGGCTTGCTTAGATGAAAAACGAAGTACTTTGATGTACCACAAAAAAATTGTCTACATTTTTCAAGAAAATGATGCTACCAAATTACGAATTGTTTAAATCAATAACGAAACAATTGTCTAATTATTCGTAAATTATCAATTACGATCTTCAAAAAAAATGTTTAGCAATCTATTCTTTTTCGAGATTTCTAGCCTGTAACATCCTTTACCTTCACATTGAATTCACTATCGAAAATTAATTTGTTATTTGTCTAGAAACAATAGAAATAATTATCCGAACTAATAATTAGCTACAATTATAATCTAAAATTATTCTTGACTGAACTAATTAAAATAAATAACATAACTTCTGCAATTATTTATACCACAAATAATTTCTTTCCTTCAGGCTGTCTAATCATTTCTTTGAAAATTTTATTCCGTACTACAGCGCCAAAAATGTCCCATTTGGGGGAAAATTTGCGAAAAATTTATCGTCAAATATATACACATGGACTAGTATAAAGGGATGTTTATATTTATCCGCATTATTACTTAATCTTTAAAACTAAAATCAGTGGGATAAGTATTTCTTGATAAAAATTGAAAAGAAATTACCTTAAAATAGTTCAAGGTAAAGAACAAACTTACAAAAAGTGAGTTTCTACGTTTTGGAACATAATTTCCCGAAAAGAGAAACTTTGCCAATTCAAATTTTTTTTTCATAGCTAGTTTGAGAAAATATTATCTGAATAAGCGTCTCATAATGTAGCTTTGTAATTTCAGACTGCGCGATAGTAAATAACGGGTTTAAACATCTGGTAAATGTTATTGGAAGAGAAGTTCGCCTTCGGTGAGTGGGCTTCCCCCTTTCGGGTTTAATGGAGCAATCTGGATGAAGTTAAACTTTGGGGCTCTTTTAATTGCTTAATATATGTGAAAGTTTAAAGTCTGAAGCGCTATCAATGTATACTGCAGCTTCTCCTATTTTAGAAACCAATTTAATTTTGTTAGAGTAAGCAAATTTACACCAAGTTCTCTGTTATATTGTACAAATTAAGACAAAGTTTTTATGAATTATATCAGAACATAATTTTAAAAAAAACATGAAAGTTACCATATAACATGTCTGTAATATGTGTTATATGCGTGTACTTTTTTTTTTTCTATACGTTTTCAAATATTGAATGCAAATTTAATGTCCCAAAGTATTGCACCTTTGTAAAAATTTTACGATTGTGTTATTATATCTATCGAAGTTAAAATGTTTATAATGATATATTTTAAATTATGTTTTGTAAAATTTTAAAAAGCGCAAAATTTTTATTGTTTAACATAAAGGCAGTTTTAGAACTGACGTGCTGTAAAAATTTTGGTAACAATAAATATTGCATTAAGTGTATGTATATAGTATTATGCATTTATTTACAAATTATAAGTACTACAAATATTTACAATTATTAAATTCAATAGTTAATAAGCCTAAAAACAATTATGTTTTATGATCCAAAATGATTACAAATGTTGAATTGACTCATATTTGCATTTAATATTATTTAGTACTCTAGTAGTAATTGCCAACAACTCAATAATTATTAAACCTAAAAAAAATGCAATCATTTTTAACCAAATCGAAATGAATACAAATGATGAAAATGTCCCATATTTGCATTTTAATATTATACAATAATAATAGTGGTCACTGCCAAACAACTCAATAATTTTATTCTATTTTATCATACTACAATATTTATTAGAATGCATTCAAGTGAAAGTTTGAAACAAATGTCAACGTATATAATGATTCACAATAGCCTTTTATCGCAACATTATTTTTATGAGAACCTATAATTTCTAATTCAAACTAATTTCTGGAGCAGCCATATTTCTATCTTTTCTTATTGCGTGTAATACATCATCTCACTATAAATCCCGCACCATCTGCAAACACGTAGCACACAATATTTCGATAAAATTCAGGAACTAATATGTACTATGCGTAATTCCGGGTTTCGCATACATCGGATATTTATCGTGTCAATTGAGTTGTTAATGAATGAATAACGCCATTTAATTTGGTCCCCAAGTAATTGAAACCATTTATTAATGCATGCTTTCGTTGCAATTTGCTGAAGTATGGAACGGAGGAAAGCATTCATTTATTACCGTGCATTAGGTTTCATTGTAACGCTAACACAAGCTGCCCTCGTTAACTGCTGGCATTGTTAGCTCAGCTGGGACGAGAAAGTTGTTATCGAATCTTTCGAGTTGAGAAATCTGACAGACATGAGTTGCTTCTCAAGAATGGGTTGAGTAGTTTGGGGTGCATCGCAGCAATCGCTGTCTTGAATTGGCTTCAACTTTTTGATCAATCTTGCATACTTCGGGGACTTGAATAGGGTCCGACGGATATCAGTAGCTGGGTTTCTAGATAAATCTAGACGCATTATTCAACAGAATAGCTTTCGAAGAAGGCCGAATAAAATGAATTCTAAGAGTGCTCAAGAAGTAATATCGCTTATAAGATTGTGCATATTAGTCTTGGGCGAAAGATTCATTTGTAACACAGAAGACCATAAATAATTTAATTTCAAAGAACACAAGAACGCATGTGCGTCAGACTAATGAGACGATGATAGGAGCTGTTAATACAATTAATCACTAATCTCATATTTATTAATTCTGTGCATGAAAGCACGACTTCTGACAATTATCAGAGAATAACTACTGAAGCATTTATATAGGACTTAGTAAACTATAGGGTGTCCCAAAATTTTACGGAAGATTTGAATTCCTAAACATGCTACATAGTTTGGAATATTTGGTAATAAAAGACTTGATAAAATTATCATTTAATATTTAATGGCATTTACTGTGTCCTATAACACAATAGTACAGAATTATCTTAACTAAAAACAGATTAAATGAATTTTATAACTTGTTAAATATTTATATGAATCATAAATTATATTAAAAAGAAAAGGAAAGCCAATAATTTATATTAACTGTTTTATCTAAGGACTGTATATAAGTGAGTTGTACTTCCAAATTATTAAAACAGTAATGTTTCCATTCTAAAATGTTGTTTTTTAACTTTGGAGTGTTGAGTGTTTTAAACTAGGATGGGCCGCTGGCTTTTATGTTGAGCCATAAATGTAATTGTTTGTTTTTTATTATATTATAAAGATTTAGAAATACATGAAAAAATTAGTAGCTAAAATACCTAAACTACAGTTATTAAATCTAAAAAAATTATAATTTTTTAACTAAATCAATTTGACTACAAATGGTGGTAACCCATATTTGCATTTAATATTATTCAGTAATCAGTGATAATTGCCAACAACTCAATAATTATTAAACCTAATAAACAATTATTTTTTTAACTAAAACAAACTGATTAAAAATGGTGAAATGACCCACATTTGCATTTAATATTATTTAATTATCTTTGTGGTATTGCCAACATTCAATACTTAAAAACCTAAAAAGAAATTATTTTTTAGCTAAATCAAAATGATTTACAAATGGTGGAAATGACCCATAATTGCATTTAATAATACTCAGTTTTCTAGTGGTACTTGCCAACACATTCAATAATTATTAAATCGAGAAAAAAACCCAATTGTTTTAATTAATTCAAAATTACAAATGTGAAGTAATCCGTATTTGCATTTTAATATTATTCAGTAATCTAGTGGTAATTGCCAAGCAATTCAATAATTTATATTCCATTTATCATACTACAATATTTATTAGAATGCATTCAAGTATTTATAGGTTTGAAACAAATGTCAACGCGTATAATGATTCACAATAGCCTTTTATCACCAATAGTATTTTGAGGAAAACCTATAATTTCCCAATTCAAACTAGGTACTGCGGAACAGTCATATTTCTATCTTATCTTATTACGATGCAATAGATCATCTCACTATAATCACACCATCAGTAACCAATAGCACATAATATATTTCGATAAAATTCAGGAACTGGTATTTAAGCTGGACGTAATTCCGGGTTTCACATACATCGGATATTTATCGTGTCAATTGAGTTGTTAATGAATGAATAACGCCATTTAATTTGGTCTGCAAGTAATTTAAACCATTTATTAATGCATGCTTTCGTTGCAATTTGCTGAAGTGTGGAACGGAAGAAACCATTCATTTATTACCGGGCATTAGGTTTCATTGTAACGCTAACACAAGCTGCCCTCGTCACCCGCTGCTGCATTGTTAGCGAAGCGTTAGCTCAGCTGGGACAAGAAAGTTGTTATCGAATCTTTCGAGTTGAGAAATCTGACAGACATGAGTTTAACTTCTCTGAATGGGTTGAGTAGTTTGGGGTGTCTTGTCTTGAGTGTCTTCAACTTTGATCAGTCTTGCATACTTCGGGGACTTGAATAGGGTCCGATGGATATCAGTAGCTGGATTCTAGATAAATCTAGACGCATTATTCAACAGAATAGGTTTTGAAGAAGGCCGAATAAAATGAATTCTAAGAGTGCTCCAAGAAGTAATATCGCTTATAAGATTGCGCATATTAGTCTACTGCGAAAGATTCATTTTGTAACGCATAGACCATAAATAATTTAATTTCAAAGAAGACAAGAACGCATGCGCATCACGCTAATAAGATGTTGATATGAGCTGCTAATACGATTAATCACTAATCTCAAATTGATTAATACTGTGCATGAAAGCACGATTTATGTCAACTATCAGAGAATAACTACTGAAACATTTATAAAGGGCTGAGTACACTGTATTGTGCTCCAAAATTTACGCAAGATTTGAATTCCTAAACAGTTTGAAATATTTGGTAATGAAAGATATGATTTCTCTTCAAAGTGCATCATTAGGCTTGGTGTTGGGTGGGGGAAGGCAGTACACCAAATTGTTTTTTAAAAAGAAATCCACAACTATCTTTTAATAAAAGCATTACTTCTTGCGTGAATTTTGGGGCACTATATATTATTCGGCAAAATGTATTTGGTTACAACGGATACGCGTTGGTAACCAAACTAAAAAATGCTTTTGTCTTTTGAGAAATTTGATTTTATTATAAATAGGAGATAATAACAAAAATATTTAATTAAAAAATGAATAAACCTACAAAAAAAGTGTGTGTTTTGTTTTTACAAATTACTGGTTCCGGAAAAAAAAAAGAATTTCGAAAACTAATGGAATTGCAGAGCTTTGGTCAAAGGGTTTGGTTTGGTTTGTCGCTCTACGGTAATTTTTTTTGCACATTTTAGACTAATTAGACCTGGACCTGCAGTTTAACAAGGATTCCGAGCCACTCGCAAACATCCATGCTACCGTCAGGATTCCAATCTTAAGCCTGTTTAAAAAAAGTAGATGAATGAACTTAATAAAATAAGGTATTAAAATGATATTTGAAAGTATATAAAAAGATATTAGTATAAATATTGATATAGATAAAGATAAAAAGATATAAATATATATTAGATATTACAAAAGAAAGTTATTTAAAATAGATCAATACATTTAGATATATGCCTTGTGCCCAGAGGTAAAGTGCTCAAATAGAGTGCAAGAGGGCTCAGGTTAGAATCTAATATGATAACTGTTTTCAGAAATGAAGAGACTCGATGGCAATTATGGTAATGAGAATAAACGTTTTGAAACGACAGTCCAGCCGTTTGACCGATAGGAATTTTCCCCCAAACGACACGCAGTTGACAAATTACCCATAAACATCTTCCCATAAGGCAATGTTTGAATCTTGTCAGTGGTTCGGAATCCACGTTAAACTGTAAGTGCTGATCTAATTAGCCTAAAGTGTGCATGAAATGACCGTAGAGCCAATCAAACCAATCCCATAAGGTAATGCCCTCCCTTAATTACCCTTGGCATGCAGTCACTCTTCATGGCATGAGTAAATAAAAAACAAAGCCCAGTGATGTATCACAAAACAAATTATGTACATTTCTTTAAGAAAAGGCTACGATCAAATTACGAATTATTTAAATCAATTACGAAACAATTTTCTAATTGTTCGTAAATTAGCATCTATAATCTATAAAAAAAATTAAAAAATTCGGAATCCATTCTCCAATCTTTTTCTTCGAGAATTGTAGCCTGTAGCATCTTCGATATATTCATATTGAATTCATAATCGAAAATTAATTTGTCAAACGACAAATTAATTTTCTAGAAGCAACAGAAGTAATTATCCGAACTAATAATTAGCTGCAATTATAATCTAAAATTATTCTCGACTGAACTAATTAAAATAAATAACATAACTTTTGTAACTATTTATACTTCAAATAATTTGTTTCCTTTAGGCAGTCTAATAATTTCTTGGAAAATTTTATTCCATAGAACGCCAAAAGTCCCATTTGGGGAGAATTTCCGATATATTTATCGCCAAATACATATACATGGACTAGTATAAAGGGATGTTATATTTACCCACGTTATTACTTTATCTTTAAAATTAAAATCCAGTGGGATAAGTATTTCTTGACAAAAATTGAAAAAAAGGAAGTTACCTTTTATAATAAACCTTAAAATAGTTCGCGGGAATGAACAAACTTAGAGAGAATGAGTTTCTACGTTTTGGAACATAATTTCTCGAAAAGCGAAACTATTCCAATTCAAATTTTTTTCATAGCTAGTTTGAGAAAATATTATCTGAATAAGCGCCTCCTAATAGCTGTAATTTCAGACTGATGCCTGTAAATAAGGGGGTTAAACATTTGATAAATGTTATTGGAAGAGAAGTTTGCCTTCGGTGAAATTAAGGCTTTCCCTTTCGGGTTTTAATAGAGCAAT
This sequence comes from Caerostris darwini, assembly GCA_021605075.1. NCBI lineage: Eukaryota > Metazoa > Arthropoda > Arachnida > Araneae > Araneidae > Caerostris > Caerostris darwini. The sequence goes on along the minus strand of BPLQ01007358.1, from coordinate 124,637 downwards.
CTGGGGGAAGCTGAATTTTGGGGCTCTTTTAATTGCTTAATTATATGTGAAATTTTAAAGTCTGAAGCTACCTTGTAATACTGTAGCGTCCCTTATTTCAGAAACTAATTTAATTTTGTAAAAGTAAGCACAATTAAACCGAGTTCTTTGTTATATTATACGAGTAGAAGAAAGTTTTTATGATTTATATCCAAACCTAATTTTGAAAAACAGTAAAGTTAATATACATATATATATATACTAATATAATATATATATATATATATATATATATAATATATATATATATATATATATATATATATATATATATATATATATATATATATATATAGTAATATATATATATATATATAGCATATATATATATATAATATATATAATATATATATATATATATAATATATAAAACATATATATATATATAACAGTATATATATATACATTATATATATATATATATATATAATATATATATATATATATATATATGTATATATATGATATATATATATATATATATATATATATATATATATATATTATATATATATATATATTATATATATATATATATATATATATATATATATATATATATATATATATATATATATATATATATATATATACATGGGAATTGTTTTTAAGTTTTTCAAGAGTTTAATATAAATTTATTGTCCCGAAGTAATTGCACCTTTGTAAATTGCACGATTGTATTATTCTATTAATCGAACTTAAAATATTATTCAAATATAAAATGCATAATGATATAATTTTAAATAATGTTTTGTAAAGTTTTAAAACCCGCACAATTTAAATTCTTTAATATAAAGGTCTTTTTAGAGCTTACGTGATGCAAAAATTTTGGTAACAATAAATGATATTGCATTAAGTGTATGTATGTATATAGTATTATGCATTTATTTACAAATAATAAAAACTACACTTATTTACAATTATTATTAAACCTAAAAAAAAATCTATTATTTTTTAACTACATCAAAATGATTACAAATGGTGAAGTGACCCATATTTGCATTTAATATTATTCAGTAATTTTAATCAACTCAGTAATTTATATTTTATTTTATCATATAACAATATTTATTAGAATGCATTCAAGTACTTAAAAGGTTTGAAACAAATGCCAACGTATATAATGATTCACAATAGCCTTTTATCGCAACATTTTTTTGATGAGAACTTACAATTTCTAATTCAGACTCATTTCTGGAGCAGCCATATTTCAATCTTATCTTATTACGATGCAATGCATCCTCTCACTATAAATCCCGCACCATCTGCAACCACATAGCACATAATATTTCGATAAAATTCAGGAACTGATATGTGCTATGCTGGACGTAATTCCGGGTTTCACATACATAGGATATTTATCGTGTCAATTCAGTTGTTAATGAATGAATAACGCCATTTAATTTGGTCCCTAAGTAATTGAAACCATTTATTAATGCATGCTTTCGTTGCAATCTTGCTGAAGTGTTTTAACGGAGGAAACCATTCATTTATTACCGTTGCATTAGGTTTCATTGTAACGCTAACGTAAATTGCCCTCGTTAGCCGCTGCATTGTTAGCGAAGCGTTAGTTCAGCTGGGACGAGAAAATTGTTCTCGAATCTTTCGAGTTGAGAAATCTGACAGACATGAGTTGCTTCTAAGGATGGGTTGAGTAGTTTCCGGTGCATCGCAGCAATCGCTTTCTTGAGTGTCTGAAACTTTGATCAATCTTGCATACTTCGGGGACTTGAATAGGGTCCAATGGATATCAGTAGCCAGGTTTTGGATAAAGCTATAAGCATTATTCAACAGAATAGGTTTTGAAGAAGGCTGAATAAAATGAATTCTAAGATTGCTCCTAGAAGTAATATCGCTTATAAGATTGCGCATATTAGTCTGAGGCGAAACATTCATCTTGTAACATATAGACCATAAAGAATTTCACTTCAAAGAAGGCAAGAACGCATGTGCATCAGACTAATAAGATGCTGATATATATAATATTGCTAATACAATTAATCACTAATCTCAGACTAATTAATTCAGTGCATGAAAGCCCGACTTATCACAAATATCAGAGAATAAATACTGAAGCATTTATATAGGGCTGAGTAAATTGTACGGTGTCGCAAAATTTATGGAAGATGTGAATTCCTAAACATCCTACACAGTCTGGAATATTTGGTAATTAAAGAGTTGGTTTCTCTTCAAAATGCCCCTTTAGGCTTGGTGTTGGGGGATATACCAAATTGATTTCTAAATGTCTTTCTGGTTAGGGATGCCCTCACTTAATTTCCCATGGCATGCACAAGGAAAAACGCCATTCTCAGCATGCGTAAATACAAAGCGAAGCTCTTGATGTACCACAAAATAAATTGTCTACATTTTTTTAAGGAAAGGCTACTATCAAATTACGAATTGTTTAAATCAGATTACAAAACAATTTCCTAAATGTACATAAATTAGCATTTATAATTAATAATAAAAAATATATCGCGATATATATGCTTTTTCTTCGAGATTCCTAGAATGTAGCATCCTCAGTACGTTCACATTGAATTCACAATCGAAAATTAATTTGCCATTTCTATAAAAGATATAGAAATAATTATCCGAACTAATAATTAGCTACAATTATAATCTAAAATTATTCTCGACTGAACTAATTAAAATCAATAACATAACTTCTGAAATTATTTATACTACAAATAACTTGTTTCCTTTAGGAAGTCTAATCATTTCTTGGAAAATTTTATTCCATACTAAAACGCCAAAAGTCCCATTTGGGGAGAGTTTGAGATAAATATATTGACAAATATATTTACATGGACTAGTATAAAGTGCTGTTATATTTATCCGCATTATATCTTTATCTTTAAAACTAAAATTCCAATGGGATAAGTATTTCTTGGCAAAAATTGAAAAAAAGAAAGTTACCTTTTATAATAAACCTTAAAATAGTTCAGGGGAAAGAACAATCTTACAGAGAATGAGTTTCTACGTTTTGGAACATACTTTCCCGAAAAGAGAATCTATTCCAATTCAAATTTTTTTTGACGCCTACTTTGAGAAAATATTACCTGAATAAGCGTCTCCTAATAGCTGTAATTTCAGAGTGCGCGATAGTAAATAACGGGTTTAAACATCTGATAAATGTTATTTGAAGAGAAGTTTGCCTTCGATGAAATGAAGGCTTTCCCTTTCGGTTTTTAATAGAGCAATCTGGGGGAAGTTAAACTTTGGGGCTCTTTTAATTGCTTAATTAAATGAGAAAGTTTAAAGTCTGATGCTACCAAGCAGTACTGCAGCTTCCCTTATTTTGGAAAATAAGTTAATTTTGTAAGAGTAAGTAAAATTAAACCAACTTCTTTGTTATATTATGGGAGTAGATAAAAATTTTTATGAATTATATCAGAGCCTAATTTTGAAAAACATGATTTTTTAAAGGTTTTCAAAATTTTAATGTAAGTTTGTTGTCCCGAAGTAATTGCACCTTTGTAAAATTGTACGATTGTATTAATCTATTAATCTAACTTAAAATATTATTAAAATGTAAAATTTATAATGATATATTTTTAAATTATGTTTTGTAAAATTTAAAAACGCGTACATTTTTTATTGTTCAATATAAAGGTTACAACTCAATAATTATAAAACCTAAACAACAATTATTTTTTAACTAAATCATAATGATTATAAATGATTAAGTGACCCATATTTGCATTTAATATTATTCAGTAATCTAGTGGTAATTGCCAACAACTCAATTATTATTAAACCTCAAAAAACAATTATTTTTTAACTAAATCAAAATGATTACAAGTGGTGAATGATCCATATTTACATTTAATATTATTCAGTAATCTAATTGTAATAGCCGAACAACTCAATAATTTATATTATATTTTATCCTACTAGAATATTTATTAGAAGGCATTCAAATATTTAAAAGGTTTGAAACAAATGTCAACTCATATAATGATTCCCAATAGCCTTTTATCGCAACATTATTGTGATGAGAACCTATAATTTCTAATTCAGACTAATTTCTGGAGCAGCCATATTTATATCTTATCTGATTACGACGCAATACATCATCTCACTATAAATCCTGCACCATCTGTAATCACGTAACACATAATATTTCGATAAAATCCAGGAACTCAAATGTACTATGCTGGACGTAATTCCGGGTGTCGCATACATCGGATATTTATCGTGTCAATTGAGTTGTTAATGAATGAATAACGCCATTTAATTTGTCCCGAAGTAATTGAAACCATTTATTAATGCATGCTTTCGTTGCAATTTGCTGAAGTGTGGAACGGAGGAAACCATTCATTTATTACCGTGCATTAGGTTTCATTGTATAACGCTAACACAAGCTGCCCTCGTTAACTGCTGGTCATTGTTAGCGAAGCGTTAACTCAGCTGGGACGAGAAAGTTGTTATCGAATCTTTCGAGTTGAGAAATCTGACAGACAAGAGTTGCTTCTCAGAATGGGTTGAGTAGTTTCGGGGTGCATCGCAGCAATCGCTGTCTTGAGTGGCTTCAACTTTGATCAATCTTGCATACTTCGGGGACTTGAATAGGGTTCGATGGATATCAGTAGCTGGGTTCTAGATAAATCTAGACGCATTATTCAAGAGAATAGCTTTTGAAGAAGGCCGAATAAAATGAATTCTAAAAGTGCTCCAAGAAGTAATATCGCTTATAAGATTGCTCATATTAGTCTGGGGCGAAAGATTCATTTTGTAACACAGAGACCATAAATAATTTAATTTCAAAGAACACAAGAACGCATGTGCGTCAGACTAATAAGACGATGATAGGAGCTGTTAATACAATTAATCACTAATCTCATATTTATTAATTCTGTGCATGAAAGCACGACTTCTAACAATTATCAGAGAATACCTACTGAAGAATTTATATAGGACTTATTAAACTATAGGGTGTTCCAAAATTTACGCAATATTTGAATTCCTAAACATGCTACATAGTTTGGAATATTTGGTAATAAAAGACGTGATAAAATTATTATTAATATTTAATGGAATTTACCAATTTCTATAACACAATAGTACAGAATTATCTTAACTGAAAAACAGATTAACTGAATTTTAAAAATCGGTAAATATTTATGTGAATCATAAATTATATTAAAAGAAAAGGGAAACCAATAATTTATATTAACAATTTTATCTAAGGACTGTACATAACTGACTTATATTTCCAAACTTATTAAAACAGTATTGTTTCCATTCTAAAGGTTGTTTTTAATTTTAGGGTGTAGAGTGTTTTTATCTAGGATAGGCCGCTGGCTTTTATGTTGAGTCATTAATGTAATTGTTTTTTTTATTATATTATAAAGATTTAGAAATACATGAAAAAAATTAGTAACTAAGATACCTAAACTACAGTTATTAAATCTAAAAAAAATAATAATTTTTTTAACTAAATCAATTTGATTACAAATGGTGAAGTAACCCATATTTGCATTTAATATTATTCAGTAATCTAGTGATAATTGCCAACAACTCAATAATTATTAAACTTAATAAACAATTATTTTTTGAACTAAAACAAAATGATTAAAAATGGTGAAATGACCCACATTTGCATTTAATATTATTTAATTATCTTCTGGTAATTGCTAACAACTCAATACTTAAAAACCTAAAAAAAGCAATTATTTTTTAGCTAAATCAAAACGGTTACAAATGGTGAAATGACCCATAATTGCATTTAATAATACTCAGTTTTCTAGTGGTAATTGCCAACACATTCAATAATTATTAAATCGAAAAAAAAAAAAAAAAAACAATTGTTTTTTAATTAATTCAAAATGATTACAAATGGTGAAGTGATCCGTATTTGCATTTAATATTATTCAGTAATCTAGTGGTAATTGCCAAACAATTCAATACTTTATATTCCATTTTATCATACTACAATATTTATTAGAATGCATTCAAGTATTTATAAGGTTTGAAACAAATGTCAACGCGTATAATGATTCACAATAGCCTTTTATCGCAATATTATTTTGAGGAAAACCTATAATTTCCAATTCAAACTAATTTCTGGAACAGTCATATTTCTATCTTATCTTATTACGATGCAATAGATCGTCTCACTATAATCCCACACCATCTGCAACCACGTACACATAATATTTCGATAAAATTCAGGAACCGATATGTACGCTGGACGTAATTCCGGGTGTCGCATACATCGGATATTTATCGTGTCAATTGAGTTGTTAATGAATGAATAACGCCATTTAATTTGGTCTGCAAGTAATTGAAACCATTTATTAATGCATGCTTTCGTTGCAATTTTGCTGAAGTGTGGAACGGAGGAAGCCATTCATTTATTACCGGGGCAATAGGTTTCATTGTTAAACCTAACGCAAGCTCACCTCGTTAGCTAGCTGCATTGTTAGCGAAGCGTTAGCTCAGCTGGGACGAGAAAGTTGTTATCGAATCTTTCGAGTTGAGAAATCTGACAGACATGAGTTGCTTCTCAGAATGGGTTGCGTAGTTTGGGGTGCATCGCAGCAATCGCTGGCTTGAGTGGCTTCAACTTTGATCAGTCTTGCATACTTCGGGGACTTGAATAGGGTCCGATGGATATCAGTAGCTGGGTTCTAGATAAATCTAGACGCATTATTCAACAGAATAAGTTTTGAAGAAGGCCGAATAAAATGAATTCTAAGAGTGCTCCAAGAAGTAATATCGCTTATAAGATTGCGCATATTAGTCTACTGCGAAAGATAAATTTTGTAATGCATAGACCATAAATAATTTAATTTCAAAGAAGACAAGAACGCATGCGCATCACACTAATAAGATGCTGATATGAGCTGCTAATACGATTAATCACTAATCTCAAATTGATTAATTCTGTGCATGAAAGCACGATTTCTGTCAACTATCAGAGAATAACTACTGAAGCATTTATAAAGGGCTGAGTACACTGTAGGGTGTTCCAAAATTTACGCAAGATTTGAATTCCTAAACAGTTTGAAATATTTGATAATGAAAGATATGATTTCTCTTCAAAGTGCATCATTAGGCTTGGTGTTGGGAGGGGGAAGGTAGTACACCATATTGTTTTTTAAAATAAATCCTCTACTACCTTTTAATAAAAGCATTACTACTTGCGTGAATTTTGGGGCACTATATATTATTCGGCAAAATGTATTTGGTTACAACGGATACGCGTTGGTAACCAAACTAAAAAATACTTTTGTCTTTTGAGAAATTTGATTTTATTATAAATAGGGGATAATAACAAAAATATTTAATTAAAAATGAATAAACCTACAAAAAGTGTGTTTTGTTTTTTACAAATTACTGGTTCAGGAAAAAAAAAAGGAATTTCGAAAACTAATGGAATTGCAGAGCTTTGGTCAAAGGGTTTGGCTTGGTTTGTCGCTCTACGGCAATTTTTTTTGCACATTTTAGACTAATTAGACCTGGACCTGCAGTTTAACAAGGATTCCAAGCCACTCGCAAACATCCATGCTACCGTCAGGATTCCAATCTTAAGCCTGTTTAAAAAAAATAGATGAATGAACTTAATAAAATAAGATATTAAAATATTAGAAAGTATATAAAAAGATATTAGTATAAATATTGATATAGATAAAGATAAAAAGATATAAATATATAATAGATATTACAAAAGAAAGATATTTAAAATAGATCAATACATTTAGATATATGCCTTGTGCCCAGAGGTAAAGTGCTCAAATAGAGTGCAAGAGGGTTCAGGTTAGAATCTAATATGATAACTGTTTTCAGAAATGAAGAGACTCGATGGCAATTATGGTAATGAGAATAAACGTTTTGAAACGACAGTCTAGCCGTTTGACCGATAGGAATTTTCCCCCAAACGACACGCAGCTTACAAATTACCATAAACATCTTCCCATAAGGCAATGTTCGAATCCTGACGGGGGCATGGATGTTTGTCAGTAGTTCGGAATCCACGTTAAACTGTAAGTCCTGATCTAATTAGCCTAAAGTGTGCATGAAATGACCGTAGAACCAATCAAACCAATCCCGTAAGGTAATGCCCTCCCTTAATTACCCTTGGCATGCAGGACGAAAATCACTCTTCATGGCATGAGTAAATAAAAAACAAAGCCCACTGATGTATCACAAAACAAATTATGTACATTTTTTTAAGAAAAGGCTACGATCAAATTACGAATTATTTAAATCAATTACGAAACAATTTTCTAATTGTTCGTAAATTAGTATCTATAATCTATAAAAAAATTAAAAAATTCGGAATCCATTCTCCAATCTTTTCTTCGAGAATTGTAGCCTGTAGCATCTTCGATATATTCATATTGAATTCATAATCGAAAATTAATTTGTCAAACGACAAATTAATTTTCTAGAAGCTTTTAAGTAATTATCGAACTAATAATTAGCTGCAATTATAATCTAAAATTATTCTCGACTGAACTAATTAAAATAAATAACATAACTTTTGTAATTATTTATACTTCAAATAATTTGTTTCCTTTAGGCAGTCTAATTATTTCTTGGAAACTTTTATTCCATACAACGTAAAAAGTCCCATTTGGGGAGAATTTCCGATATATTTATTGCCAAATACATATACATGGACTAGTATAAAGGGATATTATATTTACCACGTTATTACTTTATCTTTAAATTTAAAATCCAGTGGGATAAGTATTTCTTGACAAAAATTGAAAAAAAGGAAGTTACCTTTTATAATAAACCTTAAAATAGTTCGCGGGAATGAACAAACTTACAGAGAATGAGTTTCTATGTTTTGGAACATAATTTCAAAAGCAAACTATTCAATTCAAATTTTTTTCATAGCTATTTTGAGAAAATATTATCTGAATAAGCGTCTCCTAATAGCTGTAATTTCAGACTGCACGCTAGTAAATAACGGGTTTAAACATTTGATAAATGTTATTGGAAGAGAAGTTTGCCTTCGGTGAAAATAAGGCTTTCCCTTTCGGGTTTTAATAGAGCAATCCGGGGGAATTTAATCTTTGGATCTCTTTTAATTGCTTAATTATATGTGAAAGTTGAAAGTCTGAAGCTACCAAGTAATACTGTAACTTCCCTTATTTTGGAAAATAATTTAATTTTGTAAAAGTAAGCAAAATTAAACAAAGTTCTTTGTTATATTATACGAGTAGATGAAATGTTTTATGAATTATATCAGAACCTAATTTTGAAAAACATAAAAGTTACATATATTATATAATACCTCTATAAATATGTACTATCATATATAATAAATGCATATATAATGATTACAATGGTGAAGTGGAACATATTTGCATTTAATATTATTCAGTAATCTAATGGTAATTGACAACAACTAAATAATTAATAAACCTAGAAAAAGAAATTATTTTTTAACTAAATCAAAATACTTACAAATGGTGAAATTCGCCATATTTGCATTTACTATTATTCAGTAATATAGTGCTAATTGCCAAACAACTTAATAATTTGCATTATTTAAATTGCAATAGTTATAAAAATTCATTCAGACATTTATAAGGTTTGATACAAATGTAGAAGTGACCCATATTTGCGTTTAATATTATTCGATAATCTAGTGTTGATCACCAAACAACTCAATAATTTATACTCTATTTTATCATACTACAATATGTATTAGAATGCATTCAAGTATTTAAAAGGTTTGAAACAAAAGCCAACGTATATACTGATTCAAAATAGGTCTTTACCGCAACATTATTTTGATGAGAACCTTTAATTTCTAATTCAGACTCATTTCTATCTTATCTTATTAAGATGCAATGCATCATCTCACTATAAATCCCGCACCATCTGCAACCACGTAGCACATAATATTTCGATAAAATTCAGGAACCGATATATACTATGCTGGACGTAATTCCGGGTTTCGCATACATCGGATATTTATCGTGTCAATTGAGTTGTTAATGAATGAATAACGTCATTTAATTGGTCCCCAAGTAATTGAAACCATTTATTAATGCATGCTTTCGTTGCAATCTTGCTGAAGTGTGGAACGGTGGAAACCATTCATTTATTGCCGGGTATTAGGTTCCAGTGTAACGCTAACACAAGCTGTCCTCGTTAGCAGCAGGCATTGTTAGCGAAGCGTTAGTTCAGCTGGGACGAGAAAGTTGTTATCCAATCTTTCGAGTTTAGAAATCTGACACACATGAGTTGCTTCTCAGAATGGGCTGAGTAGTTTCGGGTGCATCGCAGCAATCCCTGTCTTGAGTGGATGCAACTTTGATCAATCTTGCATACTTCGGGGACTTGAATAGGGTGCGATGGATATCAGTAGCTGGGTTCTAGATAAAACTAGACGCATTGTTCAACAGAATAGGTTTTGAAGAAGGCCGAATAAAATGTATTCGAAGAGTGCTCCAAGAAGTAATATCGCTTACAAGATTGCGCATATTAGTCTGGGGCGAAAGATTCATTTTGTAACACGTAGACCATAAAGAATTTAATTTCAAAGAAGACAAGAACGCATGTGCATCAGACTAATAAGATTATGATATGAGCTGCTAATATAATTAATTATTCACTAATCTCAAATTGATTAATTCTGTGCAGGAAAGTGGGACTTCTGACAACTATCAGAGAATAACTACTGAAGCATTTATATAGGGCAGAGTACACTATAGATGTCCCAAAATTTATGCAAGATTTGAATTCCTAAATATTCTAAGTAGACTGGAATATTTGGTAATGAAAGCATTGATTTATGTTTAAAATGCACCTTTAGGCTTAGTGTTAGGGATATAACAACTTGTTTTCTAAGCGTCTTTCTGGTCGGGAAAGCCTGCACTTCATTTCCTATGGGAATGAACAATGAAAAACGCCATTCTTGGCATACGTAAATACAAAGCGAAACCCGTTGATGTACCATAAAATAAGCTGTCTACTTTATTTTAAGTAAAGGCTACTATCGAATTACGAATTGTTTAAATCAATTACGAAACAGTTTTCTAAATTTACATAAATTATCATTTATGATCAATAAAAAAAATCTATCGCAATCTATTCTTTGTCTTCCAGATTCCGAGCCTGTAGCATCTTCAGTATGTTCCCATTGAATTCACAATCGGAAATTAATTTGTCATTTGTCAATAGAAATAATTATCCGAACTAATAATTAGCTACAATTATAATCCAAAATTATTCTCGACTGAACTAATTAAACTTTTACTACAAATAATTTATTTCCTTTAGGCTGTCTAATAATTTCTTGGAAAATTTTATTCCATACAACACCAAAAAGTCCCATTTGGGGAAAATTTGCGATAAATTTATCGCCAAATATATATGCATGGACTAGTATAAAGGGATGTTATATTTACCCGCATTATGACTTTATCTTTAAAACTAAAATCCAGTGGGATAAGTATTTCTTGACAAAAAGTGAAAAAAAGAAAATTAGCTTTTATAATAAACCTTAAAATAGTCGGCCGGTAAGAACAAACTTACAAAGAATGAGTTTCCACGTTTTGTAACATAATTTCCCGAAAAGTGAAACTATTCCAATTCAAATTTTTTTTTCATAGCTAGTTTGAGAAAATATTATCTGAATAAGCGTCTCCTAATAGCTGTAATTTCAAGCTGCACGATACTAAATAACGGGTTTAAACATCTGATAAATGTTATTGGAAGAAAAGTTTGTCTTCGGTGAAATTAAGTCTTCCCCTTTCGGGTTTTTATAGAGCAATCTAGGGGAAGTTAAACTTTGGTTCTCTTTTAATTGCTTAATTATATGTGGAAGTTTAAAGTCTGGTGCTACCAAGTAGTACCGTAGCTTCCCTTATTTTGAAAACTAATTTAATTTTGTAAAAGTAAGCAAAATTAAACAAACTTTTTTTTATTATTATACGAGTAGATGAAAATTTTTATGAATTTGAACCCGAACCTAATTTTGAAAAAAAATTTAAATAGATGCAGACATGTGATTTTTTTTGTCAGAAGTTTAATGTAAATTTATTTTTCCGAAGTAATTGTACCTTTGTAAATTGCACAATTGTATTAATATATTTATTATATTTAAAATATTATTAAAATATAAAATTCATAATGATATAATTTTAAATGATGTTTTATAAAATTTTAAGAGCGTAAATTTTTTTATTGATCAATATAACGAACTTTTCAGCACTTTCGTGTTGTAACAATTTTGGTAACCATAAATGATATTGCATTAAGTGAACGCATGTGTGTTGTATTATGCATTTATTTACATGACATTATAAAAACTAATAATAGAAATTTTAATCCATACAAAATTTTGAGAACCCCGAGTTTTGTAGGTATTTATTTGTTTAATATCAGGCCTGTGGATCCAAATTTGGAATGAGAATCCCCACCAATTAATCAATAACTAATCAATTTCTAAGAACTCAAACATAATAGATTCAATAGATAGATTAAATAATAACTATAAAAACAATAAACTAACTTAAAGTAAACATTTGCTTATTTGCAAGATATTTTCATAATATTTTTTCGCCTTTTGACTTAGTTTATTATTTTTACATTTGAAAATAAATCAATGACGTTTTATCCTGGGAAGGTCCTTATCCTCAATTAAGTGTTCTGTAATAAATGATCGTCTTATTTACAGAACAATTAATTGAGTAATTCTGAAAGCTTTCAAATCAAAACTTTCAACAACGAACTTTGACAATAAAGCAAAATCTGGTGTTCCAACAGATTCGTAATAGTAACTTCCAAATAGCAAATTTTTGCCAATTATAAGAAACATAATTAGTATTTCAAATATTTTGTTTCAAATTTCGGTGAAAATACGTGATAAAATTATCATTCATTTTTAATGGAATTTGCCAATTTTGTATAACACACTAGTACACAATTATCTTAACTAAAAAACGAATTAACTGAATTATATGTTTTAACTATTTATGTGAATTATAAATGATATTAAAAGAAAAGAGAAAGCTAAGAATTTATATTATCAGTTTTATCTAAAGAATTTACATAAATGAGTTGCATTTACAAGATTATTAAAATAGGAATATTTCAAATCTAAAGGTTATTTTTTATTTTGAATGTTTTGATCTATGATAGTCTACAGGCTTTTACTTTAAGCCAATGTTGTAATTGTTTGTTTTGACTTGCTTTTTATTATTTTATAAAGATTTAGAAATAAATTTAAAAAATAATAAGCTAAAATAAATAAACTACAGTAATTATTAAATCTAAGAAAAAAAATTATTTTTCTAAATGAATCATAATGATTACAAATAGTGAAGTGACCCATATTTGCATTTAATATTATTTAGTAATCTAATGGTAAATTGCCAAACAACTCAATAATTTATATTCTATTTAATCATACTACAATATTTATTAGAATGCCTTCAAGTATTTAAAAGGTTTGAAACAAATGTTAAGGTATATGATTCATAATAGTCTTTTATTGCAACATAATTTTGATGAGAACCTATAATTTCTAATTCAGACTAGTTTCAGCCATATTTCTATCTTATCACGATGCAATACATCATCTCACTGCAATCCTTCACCATATGCAACCACATAGCACATAATATTTCGATAAAATTCAGGAACTGATACGTAGGCTGGACGTAATTCCGGGTTTCACATACATGGGATATTTATCGTGTCAATTGAGTTGTCAATGAATGAATAACGCCCTTTAATTTGGTCCCCAAATAATTTAAACCATTTATTAATGCATGCTTTCGTTGCAATCTTGCTGAAGGGTGGAACGGAGGAAGCCATTCTTTTATTACCGGGGCATTAGGCTCCATCGTAACGCTAACACAAGCTGCTCTCGTTAGCTGCTGTCTGCATTGTTAGCGAAGTGTAGTTCAGCTGGAACGAGAAAGTTGTTATCGAATCTTTCGAGTTGAGAAATCTGACAGACATGAGTTGCTTCTCAGAATGGGTTGCGTAGTTTCGGGTGCATCGCAGCAATCTGTGTCTTGAGGGGATGCAACTTTGATCAATCTTGCATACTTCGGGGACTTGAATAAGGTCCGATGGATATCGGTTAGCTAGATTCTAGATAAGTCTAGAAGCATTATTCAACAGAATAGGTTCTGAAGAAGGCCAAATAAAGTGAATTCTAAGAGTGCTCCAAGAAGTAATATCGCTTATAAGATTCCGCATATTGCGTTTGATGCGAAAGATTCATTTTGTAACACATAGACCATAAGGAATTTAATTTCAAAGAAGGGAAGAACGCATGTGCATGAGACTAAAAGGATGCTGATATAAGCTGCTAATATAATTAATCACTAATCTCAGATTGATTAAATCTGTGCATGAAAGCACGACTTCTGACAACTATCAGAGATTAATTACTGGCGCATTTATATGGGGCTGAGTACACTATAGTGTGTCCCAAATTTAAGCAAGATTTTGAATTCCTTAATATCCTACACGGTCTGGAATATTTGGTAATGAATAATGGATATAATGGATTTGTAACAAATCTGGAAAATTGTTTTGGCTTTTGAGAAATGTGATGTTGTGTTTCATTATATTATAAAGATTTTATTATACGTATGGGATGATAACAAAAGAAAATTAAAAATGAATAAGAGCTGATTTAAGAGCTGATTTACCTTCAAAATGCACCTTTAGCCTTGATGTTTGGGGGGGAGTATACCAAATTGTTTTCGAAAAAAATCCTCTACTATCCTTTAATAAAAGCATTAGTTCTTGCGTGAATTTTGTGGCCCCTATTTATTATTATTCGGGAAAACGTATTTGGTTCCAGCCGATATGGATTTGTAACAAATCTGGAAAATTCTTTTGGCTTTTGAGAAATGTGATGTTGTGTTTCATTATATTATAAAGATTTTATTATACGTATGGGATGATAACAAAGGAAAATTAAAAATGAATAAATCTACAACAAATTTTTCTTGTTTTTTACATATTACTGGCTTAGAAAAAAAAATTAAAGGAAACATTAAAAAACTATTCAAATTGCAGAACATTAAAATCTCAAAAAGGATATGAATGAACTTAAAAAAGTGAGATATTAAAATATAGACATTAAGATAGATAAAAATTAAAGGATACAGATGAGCGTGCCTACCAAATTGCATTAATTCTTGTTTCGTATGTTGATAAAACAGTGCTTATTAAATTGGAAAAAATACTGTTCAAACTCAACAATGGTTTGGGAAGTGTCATCCGGACAGGCTCTGTCGAAAACAATAATTTATTGGTATTCAGATTTCAAACTATGTTATTGTTCACAAACAATGCTGAACGCTCTGGTCGCCAAATTACTCCAATAGAAGATTTAAAAAATACCTTAAAATCGTGAGCGGCCTGATGGCCAATTGGCTAGCGCTCTGGTATTCGGTACTACAAGCTTCAGATACAAATCCTGGCGGTGGCATGGATGTTTGTCAGTGGTTCGGAATCCATGTTAAATTGTAAGTCCCGGTATAATTAGCCTGAAGTGTTGACAAAAAAAACCCAAACCCGTAAGGCAGGGATGGGCAAACAACGGCCCGCGCATAGAATTTTTATTTGCCGGTACGAGACAAATTAAAAGAAATATATATTTATATATTATACATCCATATTCTTATCTACTTTGATTAAATATTATTATTTTCTTCCTTTTTTTCAAAGGGCTGATGATCTTTTTACTTTCTCTATTTTTGTTCTGCAAAACATAAATCCACGGAAATAGCAAGCACGATGAGCTTTCAGTCGGTAAATTGTTAAAAGCGGAAGTTCTTTGTTAGTTATACTGGCGCCAACAAGCGTTATCTCTTTCTCGTGGAGCATATATATGGGAATCCAATATAGGTGAATTAGACCTCACATGTAGCAGACTGCACATTTTAAGCTCCAGCCAGCGGCTTTTTCTTTTGGCGCGAGTTCTAATATTATTGATTGCGTATGGAAAGATTGCAGACACATAGCATCATTGTGAATAGTGGTGAAATTATTAAATGTATAGCGTAACTAGTGATTGTTTGGGTTATTCGTAAAATATTTTAACACCCAAAATGGCTACAGAAAAACGTAAAGTCGAGTCAGAGTGCCTTGCTTTTAAGGATTAATGGACCTGGAAATATTTTTTTACAGTTGGAAAGGATAAACCAGCGTTGTCTCATCGCAATTTCATTCATCTCATTAACACATTTAAATTTTAATACTTATATATTGTTTTTAAAATTTTAGGAAAATTTATCTTGGTCCGCTAAACTTTTTTTTCGATTTTTGGCTGGCGACCGAAAACGTTTTCCCATTCCTGCCGTAAGGCAATGCCCTCTCTTAATCACCCCTGGTATGCTCAATGAATATCACCTTTCATGGCATGTGTAAATGAAAAAAAAAGCCTATTGATGTACCACAAAATAAATTGTCTGAAATTTTCCAAGAAAAGGCTACTATCAAATTATGAATTGTTTTAATCAATTACAAACCAATTTTCTAATTGTCCGTAAATTAGCATTTATGATCTATGAAAAAAAAATTGTTTCGCAATCCATTCTTTTGCATCGAGATTTGTAGCCTGTAGCATTTTCAATACCTTCACATTGAATTCACTATCTAAAATTAATTTGCCATTTGTCTAGAAGCTATAGAAATAATTATCCGAACTAATAATTAGCTACAATTATAATCTAAAATTATTCTCGACTGAACTAATTAAAATAAATAATATAACTACTGCAATTATTTATAACAAATAATTCGTTTCCTTTAGGCAGTCTAATCATTTCTTGGAAAATTTATTCCATACTATGGTAACACCAAAAGTTCAATTGGGAGAATTTACGATAAATGTGTCATAAATATATATACAAGGACTAGTATAAAGGGATGTTATCTTATCCGCTTATAAAGGGATGTTTTTATCTTTAAAATTAAAATTCAGTGGGATAAGTATTTCTTGACAAAAATTGAAAAAAGCTACATTTTATGATAAACCTTAAAATATTTCACGGTAAAGAACAAACTTACAAAGAATGAGGGTTTCCACGTTTTGGAACATAATTTCCCGAAAAGGCTATTCCAATTCAAATTTTTTCACCGCTAGTTTGAGGAAAATATAATCTGGATAAGCGTCTCTAATAGGTGTAATTTCACAGAGTGCACAATAGTAAATAACGGGTTTAAACATCTGATAAATGTTATTGGAAGAAAAGTTTGCCTTTGGCGAAATTAAGGCTTGCCCTTTCGGGTTTTAATAGAGCCATCCAGGGGAAGTTAAACTTTGGGTCTCTTTTAATTGCCTAATTATATATGAAAGTTTAAAGTCTGAAGTTACCAAGTAATACGGTAGTTTCCCTTATTTTGGAAACTAATTTACTTTTGTAAAAGTAAGTAAGGTCTTTGTTATATTATACGAGTAGATGAAAATTTTTATGTATTTATATCATAACCTAATTTTGAACTACATAAAAGTTACATATATATATATACATGTGATTTCTTTTACGTCTTTCAAAAGTTTAGTATAAATGTATTGCCCTGAAGTAATTGCACGTTTGTAAATTGTGTGATTGTATTAATCTTTTAATCGAACTTAAAATATTATTTAAATATAAAATTCATAATGATATAATTTTAAATAATGTTTTGTAAAATTTTAAAACCGGCACAATTTAAATTGTTTAATATAAAGGTCTTTTTAGAAGTTACGTGTTGCATGTATATAGTATTATGCATTTATTTACAAATTATAAAAACTGCACTTATTTACAATTATTATTAAACCTAAAAAAAGCAAGTATTTTTCAACTATATCAAAATGATTACAAATAGTGAAGGGACCCATATTTGCATTTAATATTATTCAGTAATCCAATGGTAATTGACAAACAACTCAATAATTTATATTCTATTTGATCATAGTATAATATTTATTAGAATGCATTCAAGTATTTAAAAGATTTGAAACATATGTAAACGTATATAATGATTCACAATTGCCTTTTATCGCAACATTATTTTGATGAGAACCTATAATTTCTAATTCAGACTAATTTCTGGAGCAGCCATATTTCAATCTTATCTTATTACGATACAATACATTATCTCGCTATAATCCCGCACCATCTGCAACTCCGTAGCACATAATATTTTGATAAAATTCAGGAACTGATATGTACGCTGGACGTAATTCCGGGTTTCGCATAGATCAGCTATTTATCGTGTCAATTGAGTTGTTAATGAATGAATAACACCATTTCATTTGGTCCCCAAGTAATTGAAACCATTTATTAATGCATGCTTTCGTTGCAATTTTGCTGAAGTGTGGAACGGAGGAAGCCATTCATTTATTACCGGGGCAATAGGTTTCATTGTTAAACCTAACGCAAGCTCACCTCGTTAGCTAGCTGCATTGTTAGCGAAGCGTTAGTTCAGCTGGGACGAGAAAGTTGTTATCGAATATTTCGAGTTGAGAAATCTGACAGACATGAGTTGCTTCTAAGAATGGGTCGAGTAGTTTCAGGTGCATCGCAGCAATCGCTGTCTTGAGTGGATGCAACTTTGATCATTCTTGCATACTTCGAGGACTTGAATAGGGTCCGATGGATATCAGTAGCTAGGTTCTAGATTAATCTAGACGCATTATTCGACAGAATAGGTTTTGAAGAAGGCCGAATAAAATGAATTCTAAGAGTGCTCCAAGAAGTAATATCGCTTATAAGATTGCGCATATTAGTCAGATGCGAAAAATTCATTTTGTAACACATAGACCATAAGGAATTTAATTTCAAAGAAGGCAAGAACATATGGGCATCATACTAATAAGATGCTGATATAAGCTGCTAATACAATTAATCTCTAATCTCAGATTGATTAATTCAGTGGATGAAAGCGCGACTTCTGACAACTATCAGAGAATACCTACTGAAGCATTTATATAGGACTGAGTACACTATAGCGTGTTCCAAAATTTACACAAGATTTGAATTCCTAAATATCCTAAACAGTCTGGAATATTTGGTAATGAAAGAGCTGATTTATCTTCAAAATACACCTTTAGGCGTGATGTTGGGGAGGGGGGGGGAGTACCAAATTGTTTTCTAAAACAAATCATCTTCCATCTTTTAATAAAAACATTACTTCTTCCGTGAATTTTGGGATGATGTGATGCCTTATGTGTGGTAACGAGCTTAAATAGAGTGCAGGAGGGCTCAGGTTAGAATCTGCTACTACAAGTGCTTTGTGTGTAGATGGTAAATTTCGCATTGATGGTCAGATTAAATGTTGGGGATTAATCGTATTTTCTTTAATATGAGAGGTAAATGTGGGAAAGATTTATCTGAAAGTTCTCTCAAAAAGCAATGCCTTCCGTTCCTGTTCGAGAATTCGGTGATGGCTTGTTATAGACTCTGTTTCAAAAAACGAGGTGTCTCAATGGCGTTGGGGATGTTCAGCTTCTTGCATCGTTAGTCAGACTACCTGGTGTGAGTTTTCCAGGTTTTCTTCCATACGATACACAAATGAGGTAGTTCTTCCCTAAAAGTCTCTCTGAAGGCACTGCTCTCTTTTTTCAGTCAGACTTCTACCTACGGATGCTCCATCACAACAAAAGTTGTCTCTTTTCCCTCCATCCATGAGTAGACTACTCATGGCGTATCCGTCCCGCTGCTGGATGAGTCACAATAGAAACGAGCGGCCTCGATGTGAACTGCGGTAATATAGGTAAAACATTTTGTTTTGTTTGGGAGTGATTTGCAACTTTTTTCTCATACGACCCTCCAACGCTATTAGTTGTCACTAAAAGTCCTTCAGCCTTTCTATGAATACATAAATACATAAATACATGGCATACATAAGAACATAACGTGACATACATAAACACGTATACGTGGCATACATAAACACATATACATGGCATACATAAGAACATATACGTGGCATACATAAACACGTATACATGGCATACATAAACACGTATACATGGCATACATAAACACATATACATGGAATACATAAACACATATACATGGAATAAATAAACACATATACATGGAATAAATAAACACATATACATGGAATAAATAAACACATATACATGGAATAAATAAACACATATACATGGAATAAATAAACACATATACATGGAATACATAAACACATATACATGGAATGCATAAATACAAAGTCGAACAAAAAAAAATAAAAAAGTCATTTGAAATTTTTTTGATACCAATAAATATTTAATAAAACGTTAAGATTTTAAAGTCAAACCAAATAAGTTACAATTTTGTTTGAATATTACTTCTGAAAAAATAAACACATTTTATTATATATTCTTTGTTCTTTTGCTTTCAATCCTTGTACCTCTTGCGTATTTGTCAGACAGGTGTTGGAACGACTGTCATGCGTTACTTTATCTGAGGAAGAATGATTTATGATCTAAAGCATAAATAAAAAAAATCATACGATTTAGTTTTGTTACTGTTTTTGACAATAACTTTTGAAGGAATTTGTTACAAAACGAAATATTGGCATTTGTCAGCTTTAACGCAATTTCTTTGACAAGCATTTCCGTATTTTTCATTGTAGATGAAACAAATATTTCACAAACTTGAAATATGTATGTATTTCAAACAAGGGGTTTTTTCAAGAAACTTAAATTTTTATGTATTATACATTTGGCTACTCAGTTTTTATCCGGAACGGATGTGCAAAAGTTTCGAAAGGTGTTTCAAAAAGTATTTTAAAGGAGCTTTTATAGTAAAACAGTTTTTTTTTTCAAGTGAAAAAAATAAGATTTATGTTACAAATAACACATTATAGTAAAAAATTACAATTTTTCTTGAAAGAATATTTTTTTCAAAGTGTATGCTACAAATAATGATGATTGGATGTTTCTAATGAATAAGAAAATATAAACTTCATCATTAATCTTCTTCATTGGCGTAACAGCCCCATTGGGGTTCAAGGTCACCTGCTTACTGGCCGATTTTCTTTTTATGAGGTGGGTTGTCAGCCCTACGCCCAACGCTCTACAGTCATATAAGATCGGGACCTATGGTTTAAATGGATTCCGAAAATAAATGCATAATACACTATAAAACAGCCCCATGTTAGGCCGAGGCCCTACTGTTAGATATTAGGCCCTACTGGCAGATTTCAAGACAGGAGATGTTTTCTTTTTAAAGCTCAGAGTTGTCAGCCCTACGCTGAACGCACTATCGGGATCCATGGTTTAAAGTGGATTCCGATCCACTACAAAAACCATGGCAACGCCGGGACTCGAACCCGAAACCTGCAGTCACCGGCAGTCACTCGGCTATCAGGCCCCTTTATCATTAATACTCGTTGAATTTTTGTAAATTTCTGAGAAATTTCGGTCATAATAAAAAGAAAAGTCGCAATGAAAATTTTTACTTTGAGGTTTAAAAATATTTTATAGTAACTGATAATAGGTAAAAAAATATATAAGTTATTTAATCAAAAAATGTGAATAATAAATTTTAGTAATTTATTAAATAGATAAGCAAATGATTGTTGCTAATGATTTTCACAGTACAATGATATATTCTTTTGGGTATTGTAAGTGATAATGTTTCGTGTAAGAATTTGGCATACGCCATTCTTTGTTTACAACGTCATTTGTCTTACTTTTGTATGTTCTTTTAGAGATTCTTGAACAATTCATTCTTCATGAAGTTCTTGATCTATTCAACATTGCTATATTCATGTGGCTATTGAATTTGGACATTCTCGTAGTATTCCAATCAATTGCTTCATATATCTCGTGCATTATTAAACATTGGCATATGCCTGAGTTTATTCATCCGTTCTAGAATGTTCACACATAATAAATTAAAATTTATTGAGCAGATTTCAGTTTATTATAATTGTATTTTTTTTTATCCAATTAATTTAATAAATACAAGTAAAAAAGTTACCCAAACGGTGGAAAGCTTTTTTTTTAAACTTTGGCAAACTATGTAAGAATTAAAAGAGTTATTTTTAGCACTCAGCTCATTAAGGAAACAAATTCAACCAGATTTATTACCTTCGGAATATCTAGTCCTTTCTTACAAATATTTCTTCACAATTTCCCTTTCCTTTTAATTTAAATTAATTTGAAAATAATTTTTTTTTTCAAAAACTTTCTTACAACCAACAGCTTTTTAACCAATTAAATGGAGGTGCCTCCAGAAAGTGGAATGATTAACATATTATTAGTTTTCGTAAAGATTTTGAATTTGAAGACTTTTCCATGCACTTTAATTTCACTTCATGCATATTTCATATTTTAAAGGGGGCACTTTTCTTTATTGCAAAAAGTTTTTAATTGGATTCCTGTAACTCTGGTGGTATATGATTTATAATGATAGCAATGAAAGGTGCAAAGAAGAAATTCAATCCACTTAAATTAGAAAAGTTTATTCTCGCGAATTCTTGTTATCGCCAAGTGGAAATTTATTAAAGTCTTGGCGTCACCGGAGCGTGGCTTGGCGATCAATCCTCACCATTTTTAGTGGTGATCAATCTTTAATTTGTTTTTCAGGAAATAATTCACACAACTTTTTTTTTTATAGGAACATAGAAGAAAAAAAAACTAAATTGATTGACTGGATAATTGATCGTGTTGCTTAATAATGAACGTTTTTTTCTTTTTTTGCGATGAAAATTTCATTGTTAAGAAAACATTTTGGAATGAATTTAGATAATTAAATTTATGCTAACATTAATGATCCTGTTTAAAAAAGGTATTTTTTGCGGGATATTACCCAAATTAATAAAAATGTTTTTTGTTATATTGGCAGTGATGGATTTAGGTTCGATATAGCCCTAGGCCTAAGTTAATTGTTCACTGGTTCCCTTGGTTCATAATAATTGCCCTTGGTTCATAATAATAATAATAATTATAATAATAATGAATTCGAATTAAATTTAAGTATTGAATTTAGGCATGAATTAAATATAGATATATATTCTTAATATAGCAATGTTATTAAAATAGTTTTTCAATTTCTTTTATTTATCAGATAAACTGACTCATTTAATTCTCATTTCGAAGCCAATTTCTTTATATTTTGTGATTTTCCAAGTTCTAGTACTACCTTTCTAAATTGATTACGGTAATCTATGAAAAATGCCTCACATTACGTAAAACTATAAAATTTTTATGCGAAATTAAAAAAAATAATAATAATAAAGTTTTCAGTAACCGTCAAAGGTATAATTAAATAGGGTGAATTAATAGTTTGTGTTATAATGATGAGCAAACAAACGCTACATTTAGATTTTTTAAGAAAAATTTATGAAACAATCTAACGCCTATTAGCATTTATCTATTGACAATTAATGGCTAATAATAGCAACAATTCAATAGGCTAAAATATACAATTTTTTTAGTACCCATTTATTTATTAGATATTTTATATTTTACTACTTACACGATTAATTATTTTAAAAAATAAATCTACCCTTTAAATATTGACATACTGAGGTTGTCAAAGCTAGAAAAGAAGCATTAAAATTCGGTCTTAGTTGATAAAAAACAAAATCGATTTCAAATTTTTGCTTATCGAAAATTTTGGCGTTCAAAAATTTGCTGCTATAGGTCTTTGCTTCGTGAGCCTAAGCCTAAATCCGTCACTGTATATTGGAACCATTTAATTGAATTTAACAAGTTGAATGACTTCTAGATTAATAGGAAAAATATAAAATCTTTTTGATTAATAGGAATCTTTTTGATAACGAAAAATTCTATTCTCTATTGTTTGGTTGGAATTTATTGTTTCTTTTTAATAATGAAAAATTCTATTCCCCATTGTTTGGGTGGAATTTATTGTCTGTCTACAATATAATTTACATATTTATTATTTCATAGACAAAAAACAAGCTACATTAATTATTATCAAAAATATTACAGTGTTAAAGTATATTAATTAAAATAAATAAAATATTTTAATATTTAATAATGATACTGTGCATTAAAAGCATCATTTCCATTTAAAGTTTGGCATTTTCCCGTGCTTATGCAACTGTATAGTGCTTCTTATTGTATTTTGAATATTTCATTCTTCATTTATGCCTAGGATTTTCAAACTTTGATATATTCACTTGTCTATTGAATGTGATAGGGATTCTTGTAGAATTTGGAATACTTCATTCTACATTTACGACGACATTTATCTTACTTTTGTATATTCTTTTAGAGATTCTTGAACAATTCATTCTTCGTGAAGTTCTTGACCTATTCAACATTGCTATATTCATGTGACTATTGAATATGGCCAATTTTGTAGTATTCCAATCAATTGCTTCAAATATGTCGTGCATTATTAAACATTGGCATATTCCCGAGTTTATTGATCCGTTCTCGAATTTCAAATTTCAACTTATCATTTGTTGAGCAGATTTCAGTTTTCTTTATTGTATTTTTTTGCATCCAATTAATTTAGTAAATATAAGTAAAAATGTTACCAGAAAGGTGCAAAGTTTTTTTTTAAACTTTGGCAAAATATGTAAGAATTGAATGAGTTATTTTTAGCATGAACTCATTAAGGAAACAAATTTAACCAGATTTATTACCTTGGGAATTTCTAGTCCTTTCTTACAAATATTTCTTCGCAATTTCTCTTTCCTCTTAATTTAAATTAATTTGAAAATAAATTATTATTTTTTTAAAAAACTTTCTTACAACCAACAGCTTTTTAACCAATTAAATGGAGGTGCCTCAAGGAAGTGGAATGATTAACATATTATTAGTTTTCGTAAAGATTTTGAATTTGAAGACCTTTCCATGCACTTTAATTTCACTTCATGCATATTTCATATTTTAAAGGGGGCACTTTTCTTTATTGCAAAAAGTTTTTAATTGGATTTCTGTAACTCTGGTGGTATATGATTTATAACGATAGCAATGAAAAGTGTAAGGAAGAAATTCAATCCACTTAAATTAGAAAAGTTTATTCTCGCGAATTCTTGTTATCGCCAAGTGGAAATTTATTAAAGTCTTGGCGCCACCGGTGCGTGGCTTGGCGATCAATTCTCACCATTTTTAGTGGTGATCAATCTTTAATTTGTTTTTTCGGGAAATACTTCACATAACTTTTTTTTTTGATAAAAGCATAGAAGAAAAAAAAAGCTAAATTGACTGACTCGATAATTGATCGTGTTGGTTGATAATAAATGTTTTTTTTTTTTTTTTTTGCAATGAAGATTTCATTGTTAAGAAAACATTTTGGAATAAATTTAGATAATTAAATTTATGCTAACATTAATGATCCAGTTTAAGAAGGTATTTTTTGCGGTATATTACCCAAATTAATAAAAATGTTTTGTGTTATATTGGCAGTGATGGATTTAGGTTCGATGGTGTCCTAGGCCTAAGTTAATTTGACGCCCTTATATATAATAATAATAATAATGAATTCGAATTAAATTTAGGTATTGAATTTAGGCATGAATTAAATATATATATATATTCTTAATATAGCAATGTTATTAAAAATAGTTATAAATTTCTTTTATTAATGAGATAAATTGACTAATTTTATTTGTGTTTCGAGGCCTTTTTATATTTTGTGATTTTCCAAGTTCTAGTACGACTTTTCTAAATTGAGCATGGTAATCCTCACATTACGTACACATTTTTATGCGAGATTTAAAAAAAAAATAATAAAGTCTTTGAGTAACCGTCAAAGGTATAATTAAATATGGTGAATTAATATTTTGTGTTATAACGATGAGCAAACAAACGCTACATTTAGATTTTTAAGAAAAATTTATGAAAAATCTAACGTCAATAGATAAATGCTATACTTAACAAAAGTTCTAAGTTAACTTTAGTACCTATTTGTTAGATATATATTTGTTCCTTTCTTTCATTCTTGCGAAAGTATTAATGATATCCTCCTACTTAACTTCTTGAACTAATTGTGTTTCGGTGCATAATAATGCATTGAACCTATTTTGTTTCATGTAAGTAGTACCTGCACGATAAATGCTAAACTTATCGAAAATTTTTTTTAGTACCTATTTGTTAGATATTTTACATTTTACTACTTACACGATGAGTTATTTTAAAAAATAATTCTACCCTTTAAATATTGACATCTTGAGGTTGTCAAAGCAAGAAAAGAAGCATTAAAATTCGATTTAACAAAATCGATTTAAAATTTTTGCCGCATCGAAAATTTTGCCGCCCCAAAAAAATGCCGCCATAGGCCCGGGCCTCGCGGGCCTAAGCCTGAATTCGTCACTGTATATTGGAACGATTTAATTGAATTTAACGAGTTGAATGACTTCTAGATTAATATGAAAAATATAAATTTAAAAAAAAATATTATAACAATGAAGAATGGAATCTTTTTGATAATGAAAAATTCTATTCCCCATTGTTTGGTGGGAATTTATTGTCTAGAATTATTATCAAAAATATTAAAGTGTTAAAGTATATTGATTGAATAAATGAAATAGTTTAATTTTTAATATTGATATTCTGAATTAAAAGCATCATTTCCATTTAAGGCTATTTTTCTCGCTCTGTTTTTCTTAAAAAGAATGGGTAAAAATCTAGAATCCTGTACCCTTTGTGCCAAATGCATTGCCAAGATGCCGAGTCGATGAGTAAGCATAATAATGCAAGCTGCAGCTTACGCTGTGAAATGATAGTACGCTAAAATCCGTCCCTTAGAAACCAATTCACCAAATAAACAAACAAAATGGCTGCCGAAGTTCGTCGTCATTGTAAAACTGTACCTTGTCAAAACTCATAGCCAAAAATCGCTATTACGCTAATATTAGTAGCCAATCAGCTTCAAATTTTATTTCTTTAATTGCTTTTAAGCAGAATTTTATTACTTTAACGCCAAAAATTTATCGCTAAAAGGCTTTTGCGCCACAATTTTTCGTGTTATCGCCCAAATTTTATCACTATGAAAAATTTTATTCATTAAATTGCGTTAACGCCAAATATTATTACTATCTTGCCAAAGTTTTATTCCTGATATGCTTTTAAACAAAAAATTTATTACTTTATCGCCAGATTTTATCACTAAGAGATATTTTATTCCTAAAATGTTTTTTTGCTAAATGTTATCGCTTTAACGTATATTTTACTCACTATTATGCTGAAATATTTATGCCTAAGTTATGCCTTTATCGCCAAAATTTACCATTATTACGGCAACATATTAATGCTTTGCTTTTACGCCAAGTGTTATCTCTTTAATATCAAAATATATCAATATTTTGCAAAATTTTATTCCTAAATTGCTTTTGCGCCAAATTTTATCGTTTTAACGCCAAATTATTACGTGGAATTTAATTTTGCTAACTCAAAAAAATGTATCATTTTAACAACGATAATAATCGCTACTGCTGTAAAATTCTGACAAAATTATTCGCTAATACGAAATTTTTTTTCTGTTACATCAAAAAATATTTCATGTTGTTTACGATGTAAAACTTGAATAATAAAACAATATTATAAATAATAATAAATAATAATAAAAACAAGAAACCAGAGAACAACTTACATTTTATTCTGATATATCCTTTGTTGGAGGCGAAAAAGAACTTTTTATTGCCTCACTGAAACCCGTCCTTGCATAGCAATATCAGATGAATGAAGAAAACAAGAACCACATCACAAAACCATAAGAAAATTTAATATGTTCCAGCTGACTTTTTCTTCAATGAACTGAACTTCTAAAATTAAAAAGTTCCATTTTTCCACAGAAATTTAAATAAGAGTTGATATAAAAACTATAACAAAAGCATTAAATAGAAAATAATTATTTGATAACCAATTATAAGTTATTAATAAATAAAAAATCGTTTTTGTTGTTTGTTTCGTATTTTCATGAGTGGCAACATCATAGAAATTTATTATATTGTGTATCAGTGTCCAGCATATGTTATAGGAACATTCTCGGAATAATTATCTAAAAAATATATATATATTTCTGTTCCTATTTACTGCTAATAAAAATTCTTCAAATAAAAATCGAAGTAGCAGTAAAATAGTCATTATATTATTCTGAAAGAAGAAGTTACGAATTCCTCTAATTACTGTATTATAACCCCAAGAAATTGGCGAATATTCCGAGTTGCAAGATTGGCGACTTCCTCAGGGATACAATATTCTAGATTTCAACAGAACAGTTTATTGTGTAAAAAACATTACTGTCATCAAAATATGTATGAAGTTTTATTGATTCGATTAAAATTAATTTAGAAAACTTTCTTCTGTAATATGTTGAAATGATTTACTTTTTTTGGACAATCACAAACCCCGGATTTTATAAAGATTTATTCTCATTTAATAACCAGTTTAGAAATATCTCTAAATCTGCTATAAGAATTTTAAGGATTATTAGAACACAAGTTATTAATTTATCAAATAACTTTAGTAAATATTAATTTAAATTTGTAATATTATATAAAGAAGTAATTTTATGTTTAAAGTAAGCATAAGTTTTAAATATTTATTCAACTATTTTACAGAAATGAAATTATGGATTTTATTTAAATTTGTTCTCTTCATTTCATTTATCATTTCAGTCGCTCCATATAGCACAAATTTATAGGAAATCTTTTCATATCATATTGGTGTTTATTCATATTGTTATTCTTTTCCTATTGGCGTTTATTTTTCTAAATATTGATGCTATTTATTTGTTAATAAATAATCTATTAAATGGTAAATATATTTTTATTTTTCTAAACGTTTAAATTATGGATTTTAAGGTAATGTGTATGGAATTTAACTAAAATATAATGGGAGACATATAATTTAATACCAATTATGTAAAAGAATTGGGCAAATTATTAAAAGATTCGACATTATTGAGTTTAACTTCAACTGCAGAAATAGACTAGTAATTATTTAAAAACAAAGCGAATATTTTTTAGTTATGTAATATGGCAACAAGAAAAAAAAATCAATAAAAATTATCATTGCAAAAGATAAATGTTTGAAATATTATCTGAAGTCTCCCCGAATGAAGTGTTTGGAAAGTCCATTTGAAAAACACACTTTTGTGCCTGATCCACAAATTATGACATGCAGCATCAATCAAATAAATTTTATATTGTTTGTTATATGTGTACTTAGACTTGTTTACAACTGGCTGGATAGTCTGTTTCCTGAAGACAAAAAGCCAAATTTTCTTCATAAAGTCTGCGCTACCGTAAGTGTGATCATTATGTACTTAACAATATGATGATATAATTAAATGATTTATAAACATATTTCTGAGAAATCAAATAAATGGCTCGTTATTAAAAATTGCATTTGAAAATATAACGCAAAATTTTATTTTCAAAAATTCCATGAAGTTTTAATTGTTTAATATGTAATTGTAGTAAATGTAAATAACATTAGAAGTAAAATCATTAAAACATTTGGCCAAATCGCAATTTTGAGGACAAAGAAATTTGACATCTATTTTGATGCCAAACAAAAGATAAGTTGCCAAATAGTAATAGGTTGTATTAAATATCACAGCTGGAAATTTGTTCCCTCCTTGGACTTCGGATTTTCGACTTTCTTGTATACCATGACACGATTAAAATCTAGAATCCTATACCTTTTGTGCCAAACACATCGACAAGTTGCCAAGTAAAGTAAGCATAGAAATCAATGGGCCACATAGTTTGCGCGGTAAAATGATATTAAGTCCAAATCCTTCACTGGGTCGCTAAATATCCAAGTAAACAAACAAAATTGTTGCCGAAGTTTGGTATCATTGTAAAATACTATTTCGCCATAATTTATAGCCAAACAGTGCTATTACGCCAACATTAGTAGCCAAATAGCTATTACGTCAAAGTTTATTCCTGAAAAGACTTTGAAGCCAAAGTTTATTGCTTTAACGCCAAATATTATCACTATCCTACCAAAATTTTAATCTTTGAAATACTTTATTGCCAAAATTTTTCACTAAGCAAATTTTATTATTTGAGGAGCTTTTACGCTAAAAGTTAATTCTTTATCGCCAAATTATTTCTATAAGCAAATTGATTTTTGCTTTTACTCCAAAAGTTAATGCTTTATCATAAAATTTTTATCATTAAACAATTTTATCTCTGGAATACTTTTGCGCTAAATGTTATCGCTTTTACGCTAAAATGTAGCACTATTATGATAAAAAAAATTATGTTTAAATTGCCTTTACGCCGATTTATATCGTTTTGTACCCAAAAGATTACCACTATTATGGCCAAATCTTAATGTTTTCTTTTTACGCCACTTACTGCCGCTTTAGCTCCAAAATATATCATTGATTTGCCAATATTTTATTCCTAAATTGCTTTATCTCCAAATTATTATGTGGAATTTTATTTTGTTAACTCACAAAAATGTATCGTTTAGACAAAAATAATAATCGCTGCTACGATAAAAGTTCGCCAAAATTATTCGCTAATTCGCCAATTTTTTTTTTTTAATGTCAAAAAATAAGTCGTGTTATTTACAAAGCCGAATTCGAATGATAAATTAATATTAACAAAAATCAAAAAAGAAGAAGAAACCAGAGAATAACTTACCTTTTATTGTGGTATGTCCTTCGTCTATGATGGAAACGAACGTTTTATTCCATCGGTGAAATCATAAAAAATTTTGCGGATGTCAGATTTGTGCTGTCGTCGCCACATGTACTCTGCTAGATAATTAATTATAAATGGCAGAGTACTCCCATTCACCTTTCATCCATTCAAGTACTTGCATAGTCATAGCAAATGAATATGGAATACTTGACCAACAGCACAAATCCACAGAAAAATTTAAGTTGTAACGTTCTTTAAAATTTAGAAATTATTTTATTATTATTAATTTATTTTAATTATTAAAAATTTAAATTGTAACGTTAACTAACGTTCTAAAAAGCTAAAACTTCAAATATTCTGTGCAAATTCTACTTACGATTGCCCCGAAATCCTAACTAAACGAACATCTTTAAAAAGAAAATTAATTTTTTAAGAATAAAATATAAGTTATTAATAAATTAAAAAATCGTTTTTCTTGTTTGTTTCTTATTTTCATGAGTGGCAACTCATAAAAATTGTTTATGTTCTGTATCAGCGACAGATGTACGTCATGTGAATAAGCTCGGAATAATCAATAATTTATCGGAATACTTATTTGAAAGAATATATATTTCTGTTCTTATTTACTGCAAATAAGAATTCTGCAACTAATTATGGAAATGACAATACAATAGCCATTATATTGTTCGGAAAATGAAGCTACGAATTCCTCTAATTACAGTATTGCAACTCTATAGAAATTGGCGGAAAATTGGCGAAATATTTCAGGTAGAAAGATTGGCGACTTTCTCATGGGTACAGTATTGTAGATTTTAACCCAATTTTTTACGCAATAAATTGTTCGGTCCAATTTCTTTAAGATTACACTACTGTAATTAGAGGAATTCGTAACTTCTTTTTCCGAACAATATAATGACTATTTTATTATGACCTTGATTGGTTTTTTTTTTTTGCATAAATTTTATTTATAGTAAATAAGGATATATATATATATATATATTTAAATAATTATTCTCATAAATTAATGAATATTCCAAGATAGTGTATGTTTAACACATGTCGAAGACAACGACGACAACCATCGTTTGCCGAGTTGTCGGGGAACCTTGGTTGCATTACAACTCCTGTTTTGCATGTAACAGAGAAGGGTCTTTAAGCCTATTGAGTTAACTTATGTCGGCCACTGATACAGCATACAGAAAAATTTTATGGTGTTGCCATTCATGAAAATACGAAACAAACAACAAAAACGATTTTTTACTTCATTAAGAAACTATATTTGATTATCGAATAATTTATTTATATATTTATATTATATTTATATTTATATTTCTTTTTAATGTTGTTGACATAGTTAACGTTTTGTGACAACAGTTATGTGAATTCTCTCGAAAAAATGTTACATTTTATTTTTAGAGCGTTAAGTTCACGGTGAAAATGCCACTTGAACGCATTAGATTTCTGTGGTTTTATTATCTTTTTAATGTTGTTATTTTTTTAATGTTGTTAATGGTTTTATTATCTTTTTAATGCTGTTGATGTAATTAAGGCTTTTTGGCAACTGTTTTTTTTTAAATTTGCGCGGAAAAATTTAACCTATTAATTTAAGAATGTTAGTTCACTGTAGAAAAAGGCTTCTAGAACGTAATAAATTTTTCTGTGGTTTTGTGATGTTGTTTTTGTTTTCTTCATTCATTTGATATGACAGATTTTTTTTACCGCGGAAACTGCCTGGGGCCTTTATTACTATGCTTACTTGGCATGCTGGCGATGCATTTGTCACAAAAGGTACGGAATTCTAGATTTTTACCAAATGTGGATTACATATTGACAGGGGGGTACTATATTAAAAAGGATTAAACATTCGCAGACATGAATAGTGTATAGAGTCCTGGACCATATTAGATACATAATTGCAGTGAAAATTTTGAATCCTGTACTATTTGTGCTAATTCCATGCCAATTTCCCTCGTGCCATTTCCATTCCTTTGTGCCTTCCTGTAAACAAACAAAATGTGTGCCGTTTTAAAACGCCATTTCGCCAAAATCTAACGTTAATAATTGTTAGTCAGCATCGCCAGCATTAGTTGACAAACAGCAATTACGTCAAATTTTATTCCTTAAATTGCTTTTACTCCAAATTTTATCGCTTCTACGAAAGATTTTATCACTAAGCGAAATTTTATTCCTAAAATGCATTTTGGACAAATGTCATGGCTTTAACGTCAAATGTTAACACTATTATGCCAAGAAATGTATGCTTAAAATTGAATTTACACCATATTTTTTCACTTTATTGTTAAATTTTTATCACGCCAAATTATATCGTTACACAAAAATATATCACTATTTTGCCAAAATTTTATTTTTAAAGTGCTTTTACGCCAAATAATATCGTTTAACGCCAAATTATTATGTAGAATTTTGTATCACGAGAATATCCAAACTCACAAAAATGTATCCTTTTAACAACGATAATAATAGCTATTATACTAAAATGACGCCAAAGTTATTCTCTAATTAGTCAAAAAAGACATTTTTTTTTAACAAAAATTATTTCAGGTTGTATACTTCTTTTTTTTTCTTTTCAAATATTATGCCTTTATCATTCGAATTCAGCATCGTGAAAAACATATAACATTTTGGCATAATAGCAGTAAATTTCGCCGTATGAACGAATAATTTTGATGTAAAAGCATTTAATAATGGTGGCAGAAAGATAAAATTTTGACAGTTAGCAAAACAATATTCCAAATAATAGAGAGTTTTTGCATACCGTGTTTTGAAAGTCTGTTAGCTTTTCCTTCCTAGCGCGCATGCTCATAGGAAACATTATTACATATACGCATGCGCAATTTCCTATGAGCATGCGCGCTAGGGAGAAAAAGCTAACGGACGTCCAAAATACGGTATGCAAAAACTCTCTAATAATTTTGCATTAAAGCAATTTAGGAATAAAATTTTAGCAAAACTGTGATATATTTTGTGATATTTTTTGATATGAGTAAAGGTAATGCAATTTAATGATAAATCTTTTGGCGTAATGGTGCTAAAATTTGGTGTTAAGATTGGCAAAAAATCATTTTAGGAATAAAATTTGCCGATAAAACGATAAATTTCACCATATAAGCATTTTCGGCGTTGCCATACAAGGTATCTAATATCGCCAAGATATTCATATACCGAAATCGAAAGATACTTGGTGAATGAATAAATGCGTTAAAGTGGTCGATTTTTAAAATCATGCCATGGGCGTAGCCTAAGCTGCATATCTTGTTGGAAAAGATTTAAATTTCTGTCTTTTTTCCAGCTATTATCAGAAATTTACTTGTAACATGCTTTAGTAAATAATATTTACAGATCCATCGTATTTTGTGCTATTGAATTGTTTTGAAGTGATTTATCAATTCTTTGAACGTTACCTAAAATTCCTAAACCTTATGTGTTTTTTAATTTTAGAAATTGTAAATGAATGTACCAATATGTGCAAACGATAGATGCTGCACATATTTCAAGCATTTGTGTCTTTTTCTGTCTTTTTTAAAATAAAATTCATTATTTCAGGTAATTTCCATTGTTTTCTGTACCTTTTGGGGATATCCTGTTCTAATATTGCTGTCATTTTTCTTTTCTTGTAAATATTACCCATATCCTATCTCCATTGTACTGTCGTATTTTATGGCACCTTGTATACTAAACAAGTAAGTGAAAAACTAATTTTTACAACGTTTTGAATTTTATTTCAGATAAAACACAGGATTATTAATTACGAAGCATTACTGTAAAGCATTCTACAACAACCCAATCAGTCTTCTTCACACCTACATCATTCCCAAGCCGCAAAGGGGGGCAACTGAGCTCTAGGCACAGTGATGTGGTGTGGCTTTGTAGTAGTTTTCTCTATAAATCTTTGATTCTTTGTAATTTGCCATGATATTGTCTAAACACTCTGTATTTAGATTGAAGAAATATATTATTGTGTACTTCATCACTTACAGACCTCGAATTTTGTTTTTATACAACAATATGAACTTAAGTTTACACAAAAAAGTATTATAATCAAATTTCAAAGTCGGAGATATCGAGACACCTAAATCTTTCTTCAGAATGAATTATATTTACTCTTATTCATAAAGATTAGTAGAGGAATAAACTATAAATATTCATCCAAAATTATCTTTTTTTTAAAAAATCTTCATTCACGAAATGTTTTCTTTTCATTTGTTCCTCTTCGTCAAATTATACAAATATTACCACTCATAGAAATACGTCCATGGCAAAGACATAAATAGACTATACAAAACAACTACAGAATTGTATTCATATCTATTTAACCAGAGGATGACCTATTTTAACTGATTCTCCTATATAGTTTTTGAAGATGATTTTTTTTCCTACAAAGATTGATTATAAAACACTTAATAAAATATTGATTATATTTTATATTATATTTTTTCTTTTTTTCTTATATATTTTAGATTATATATTTTCAATATATAATCATAAAATATTGATTATATTTTAACACTTTAAAAATCTGTGCCGGTTAATTCTAATATGCTAAAAACGAATGAATCATAAAATAATGAAAGGAAAAAGTTTAAACAGCAACAACAACAATAAGATACGATAAAAGAAACAGCAACTATAAGATACGATCCGAATAAAAAAAATATATATTAATCTATTATATATTAAAAAGCAATTCTGAACATACATTAAATTGAAACATTTTTAAGAAAACTTATTTTCATCTGTAGTTTAAAGTAGTTTCCTAAATAATACACCAATCATACCATCATTCGTCAAAGCCTTTGTGTTGGTATAATTCCCTAAATTATTTACATAAATGAAAAAATAGGAAAATAAAACAAGATGAGAGTAAGCGATCTAATTTTAAAAATGATAACAACAATAGTTATAAGTAACATTTCTTTGCATACATGTGTATTGACATCGAGAAAAAGTACTAAAATAACATATATGAAAATGATTGAAGATATGTTATTCTAGATCAGTATTTGTGTAATTCAGTTAGTTCTGTTATTCATCTTTTGCAATAGATTTGGTTTGTTACTCTACGGTACTTTTTGCACATGAGGGCTAATTAGACAGGGACCTACAGTTTTAAATTAGATTGTATTTTAGATATTATTAAAAATTACGGACACATATATCACTATTAAAATTTTTTGTTGTCGAATGTTTTAAACTACTAAATAAATGTAATAAAAATAATTTATGCTGGAAAATTTTATTAAAACTATATCTATAATTTATTTAGAAAAAAACTATATTTTTATTTATTATAATTTAGTAGGCAATTAAAGCCAGTCTACATTTTAATAGACTACTTTTGAATAATATGCGAGTCAACCAAAAGGTTAATGTAAAATGATCTCGTAAAAATTTATGTGAGAATATTCAAGTGTATAGAAAATATCTAATAAAACCCTTTTTCTATTTTTTCCATCGCTGACCATAGCACCATGGGTGCTTTTCAACTCTGTGAAAATTCTATTCGTTCTACTGGTGGTAGACAGAGTAGGCCATAGGCATCTTTAGACGAAACGCACCCTTATCAAAAGTTAAAATTTTCTTTTCATTTTTGAATTCCTGGTGTTGACAGCAACGCCTGAGGGAAAGTTTCTGTCGAGTTAAAATACTGTGTAAGCAGCTATTTTCTTTTATACAATTTCGACAGTCCAGAAACTCTAGTTGGATCACTGTCTGAAAAGATGTTAAATAGTCCTTTTGTATAGTCATTGGCAGAAATGCATCCAATTATAGAATACCAAACAAAATTCAAATCAGAAAATACAAAATCCACCGAGTAGAAATTGTTGTTGTTCAAATTAGAAAATACAAATCCACCACTTTTAAAAGTTCCCACATTTATATTTTAAATAATGATTTCATTTAAGAACTTTGAGCTCAGCAATGAACCACATGAATTTCAAAACTTCACTTATAAATTTAAAAGTTGTCAATTCTTCGTTTAGATTACGGTAATTAATCAAATAGGAAAAGTGCATTTTAAAAATGTGAATTTTAAATGCATGGATTTATTTAGTTTGTAGATTTAAGTGTGGAAAATTTCTTCGTACAAATCTATATATCTTCTTTGTTGATTCAATTAAATTGTTCTTTTTAGATTATATTGTTCATGGTTGTTATATTGTTATTGTTCATTATTGTTGTAAAATTATATTGTTCTTTGTAAATTAACACAAGATACTCA
Source organism: Caerostris darwini (assembly GCA_021605075.1). Lineage (NCBI taxonomy): Eukaryota > Metazoa > Arthropoda > Arachnida > Araneae > Araneidae > Caerostris > Caerostris darwini. The sequence goes on along the minus strand of BPLQ01007358.1, from coordinate 87,829 downwards.
CGCAAAGTAATGAAATACTTACAATTATAACAATTTGACTATAAAAAAGTTTTGTTTTTCGATGCAGAACAAAAATATTATTCAGTTACTGTACATACATACACACATACACACATACACATACATACACACATACACACATACACATACATACACACACGCACACATACATATACACACACACACATACATACATATGCACACCTATACTTAAATACGCACACATATACACACACACACACACACACACACACACACACACACACACACACACACATACATACATACACACACATATATACACACACATATATACATACACACACATATATACACACACACATATATACATACACACACATAAATACACATACATACATACATACACATACATACATACATACATACACATACATGCATACACCACACATACATACATGCATACACCACACACACATACATACACCACACACACATACATACACCACACATACATACACCACACACACATATACATATTATTTTAGTTCTCGTATTAATGTTTTAATTTTAGGAATTGGTTTATGAAGATGTTGTTCTTTAACATTTCCTTTGGAGACTGATTTACCTTATTTTCCTTTCGATATTTTAAAGGCTATTTTAAAGTCTGTTTCCATCGATTCTCAATTCTTTCCGAAAGAAAACAACGCCGACAGTATCAAATCCCGAGCTGTGACAAAACAGATTTATAAAGGACTCCTTTGTTACCGTCTTTCCTTCTTTTCTTTCAAATTAGTTCATCTCCAAAGAATGTTGATTCGGCAACAGAATTAGAATATCGAAATCCAAAGTTTCCAAAAAGGAATTTGTCGGGGACTTTCAAACATCGGAACTAGAAATCGATTGGATCTTTGCCGATTCCATACATAAAAATCAAGATACTCTATTGTAAATTAAGATCATCTTTGTATGACTTCACGAATACGTGTTCTTTTCTAGATGATGGATTTTCTGCTTCGCTAATTAATATCATCTCAATATTAATTAGTCTGCCGTGTTTTAAAAGTGTTTTCGTTAAGTCCTTGAGAGTGCTGTCGTCATTCTTTTCCGAGATGTACTGTTATAATTTTTCTGCCCAGTTTTTCTTCGCTTGAATCTTCATCTACTTCAAAAAGCTTAATTTAGATATATCTGCTAATTGCAGAAAAGGTACTTATTTGCTACTTATATGGAGTATTGTTGTAATCTATTGTTTGCATAAATGAATGAATGAATAAGTAAGTTGTCATTTGATAACCCCTGGAAAAAAGTGTCGCTGATTCCTTTCTCTTCTTACAAAAACAAATATGATAGGGATGGCATATAATTAAATATTTAAGTATTACTAATCTGAAATAATGATTTTATTTACTTCTATTTTTTATGAAAAATACTTAGCTTTAAAGATCGCAGAACTTATATTTCATTATCGTTTTTATTTTCTATTAATATGGAATAGGATTGGGTGTCAATTTTGGTTTGGTTAGAGAAATCTCCAAAATTGCCCGCAATAACTTCTCATAACTGATTTAACTAAATTTAAATTATTGTTCATCGACGTAATATTTACTACTGTGTCCAAAAAGTAAGACCAGTTTTCAATTTAAATTTCCCGGGCATATGGTATTTCAATTTTTTATTCTTCTTTAGGTTGATGGCATTGTACTTGGCATCTGTGTGAAATTTCACGTCAAAATATTCATTAGTGTTTGAGCTACGCTTGGTTTGTGAGATGCTAAAACTGATTCCGGCGATTTTTCAAATGTCTGAATTAATTAGGCAAAGAACTTGCATTAAATTTTGTTTGTGGAAATGTATTGAATGTTGCAGAAGGCATTCGGTGAGCATTCCTATATCAGAAAGAAATGTTTACAAGTGGTAAAAACAGTTAAATGAAGGCAGAGAACGCTTTTAAGAGGAAGACTCGGAGGTCGACCAGAGGGTCGACCGCCAACCTCAACAGACGAAGCTCACGTCCAAAAAATTAAAGATTTGGTCTTTGCAAACAGTCGATTTACAATTAGAGACTTTGCTGATGATGTTGGAATTTCAAAATTTCATTTTAAAAGATGTTTTGGGCCACAAACGCGTCAAATCTGGATTGGTACCGAAAATACTGAATGCGCCAGTTCACACTGCCTTGATTCTGCGGGAATTTTTCGCCAGAAATGAAACCCATATCGTTCCACAATCACCGTATTCACATGATTTAGCATCGTGCTCTTCTGACTATTCCCTAAACTCAAAAGACTATTCCCTGACACCATTTTGGATCGATTGAAGAGACATTTCAAAAATCGCCGGAATCTGTTTCAGCATCTCACTAAACCAAGCGTAACTAAAGAATATTTTGACATAAAATTTCACACAGATGTCAAGGACAGTGCCAACTAACTAAAAAAGAAAAGAAAATCGAAATACCATATGCCCGAGAAATATAAATTGAAAACTGGTCTTACTTTTTGGACACAGTAGTAAATATTACGTCGATGAATAATAATTTAAATTTAGTTAAATCAGTTATGAGAAGTTATTGCGGGCAATTTTGGAGATTTATCTAACCAAACCAAAATTGACACCCAATCCTATTCCATATTAAAATAAAATAAAAACGACAATGAAATATAAGTTCTGCGATCTTTAAAGCTAAGTATTTTTTCATAAAAAATAGAAGTAAATAAAATCATTATTTCAGATTAATAACACTTAAATATTTAATTTTATGTCATCCCTATCATATTTGTTTTTGTAAGAAGAGAATGGAATCAGCGACACTTTTTTCCAGGGGTTATCAAATGACAACTTACTTATTCATTCATTCATTTATGCGGACATTTGATTACAACAATACTCCATATAAGTGGCAAATAAGTACCTTTTCTGCAATTAGCAGATATGTCCTCTAAATTAAGCTTGTTGAAGTAGATGAAGACTCAATCGAAGAAAAACTGGACAGAAAAATTATAATAGTACATCTCGGAAAAGAATGACGACAGCACTCTCAAGGACTTACGAAAACACTTTTAAAACACGGACGACTAATTAATATTGATATGATATTAATTAGCGAAGCAGAAAATCCGTCATCTAGAAAAGAACACGTATTTGGGAAGTCATACAAGATGATCTTAATTTACAGTAGAGTATCTTGATTTTTATGTATGGAATCGGCAAAGATCCAATCGATTTCTAGTTCCGATGTTTGAAAGTCCCCGACAAATTCCTTTTTGGAAACTTTGGATTTCGATATTCTAATTCTGTTGCCGAATCAACATTCTTTGGAGATGAACTAATTTAAAAGAAAGAAGGAAAGACGTTAACAAAGGAGTCCTTTATAAATCTGTTTTGTCACAGCTCGGGATTTGATACTGTCCGGCGTTCTTTTCTTTCGGAAAGAATTGAGAATCGATGGAAACAGACCTCAAAATAGCCTTAAAAATAGCGAAAGGAAAGTAAATTAAATCAGTCTCCAAAGGAAATGTTAAAGAATAACATCTCCATAAACCAATTCCTAAAATTAAAACATTCCTATGTGAACTAAGAATATATATATATATATATATATATATATATTCAAGAACTGAATAATATTTTTTGTTCTGAACCAAAAGACAGAAAATATTTATAGTCAAATTGTTATAATTGTAAGTATTTCATTACTTTTTGTGAGTAACTTTAAGTGTGAATCTGCAAAGAACAATATAATTTTACAACAATAATGAACAATAACAATCTAACAACATAACAATATAACAGCCATGAACAATATAATCTACAAAGAACAATTTAATTGAATCAACAAAGAACAATTGAAATGAATCAACAATGAACAATTGAATTGAATCAACAATGAACAATTGAACTGAATCAACAATGAACAATTGAACTGAACCAACAATGAACAAATGAATTGAATCAACAATGAACAAATGAATTGAATCAACAATGAACAAATGAATTGAATCAACAATGAACAAATGAATTGAATCAACAATGAACAAATGAATTGAATCAACAAAGAACAATTGAATTGAATTAACAAAGAACAATTTGATTGAATTAACAAAGAACAATTTAATTGAATCAACAAAAAACAATTTAGTTGAATCAACAAAGAACAATTTAATTGAATCAACAAAGAACATATATCATAGTAGGTAAAATTGTTAAGCACTACTAAAAGTAATTTAAAGCATATACTTGAACAAGAATCATAATTTGCAATCTTGAACAAGATTTGCAAATTATTGCTTAAAAGTTAATGGTTAAAATCATTCTTGTTTTATATTTTTTTATAAATTCAGAATAGTGATATATTAGTAATTTAAGTACAACGTATCATGTCAGAATGAATATTTAATTATTTATTTCGCAATTGGAAAATGTTTTAAAGACATCGATGTATCTCACAGTAAATAAATTTACTTCCACATTTTAATTTATTTATATGTTCGCTAACAACAATAATTCATTTATATTTTAACATCAAATAAGTTTTAAAACTACTTTTGTATAGCTTCATATTCTGAAGACGGAACGAGTAGTTCTTTCAATAAGTCATGAGTGCAACAACAATCAACCTTTTTAATTAAATTTTTTTATTATCATGTGTGAACATGATGTTGTTCAGGTTAGGGGTTCATGTCGAAATCCAAAAGGTGCAGCAAGAAAAAAAAAACTCCATTCCAAATTTGCAAATTTTGGCGGAAAAATGGTAGTTTGGGCCCCTTAACTCTTGAAGTGATTCATGAATAGCGTTAATCCTCAGGAATTTTCTGGAGAATTTGGCATTTGCTTGACGTGTTTTGTAGTATGGTTTGAAGCACTTTTCCCGTTTTGGTTTGGGATTTTAAACATTTGTATATCCAATGGCTATAAGTACTCGTAGTGCGTTGATCAATTCATTCTCTTTGAAGTTTCATATTTATCACTTTTGGCAATTTCCCATGCCTATTGAGCTGTGTAGAGCTTCTTAATGTATTTGGAATAGGATTGGGAATACATCATTCTTCATTTATGCCTAGAATTTTCAAACTTTGATAGATTCTTTTGACTATTGAATGTGGCAACGTTTTTTGAAGAATTGGGAATACTTCATTCTTCATTTACGACTAAAAATTTCAAACGTTGATAGATTCTTTTGGGTATTGTATGTGATTACATTTCTTGTAGTATTGGGAATACTTCATTCTTCATTTACGACTACATTTATCTTACTTTTGTATATTCTTTTAGAGATTCTTGAAAAAATTCATTCTTCTTGTTCTTGATCTATTCAAAATTGCTATATTCATGTGGCTATTGAATTTGGCCATTCTTGTAGTATTCCAATCAATTGCTTCATATATCACTTGCATTTTTAAACATCGGCATATTCCTGAGTTTATTCATCCGTTCTCGAATGTTCACACATGATAAGTTTAAATTTGCGGAGTAGATTTCAGTTTTTATATTTATATTATTTTATATTTGATGTAAACTCATATCTTTCAGGTTAGTGTCATTGTATCGAGAAGAAGTCATCCTTTCACCTAAGCATTCTCAAACTTCTGTTCAACAATCACTAACAATGGAGCGTCCACCACCAGCAGCAATAGAGAATTTTTGCATACCGTATTTTGGACGTCCGTAATTTTTTTCTCCCTAGCGCGCATGCTCATAGGAAGCATTATTACAGATACACATGCGCAATTTCCTATGAGCATGCACGCTAGGGAGAAAAAAAAATTACGGACGTCCAAAATACGGTATGCAAAAACTCTCTAATATCTCAAATAACGCATCAAATACCACCACCTCTATTCCCCAAGTCACGAGGTTTTCAAATTCTGACAAATACACCCGAATATGAGTCAAAATCTAGATCCACAATTCCACATTTTAATTTATTTATATGTTCGCTAACAAAAACAATAATTTATTTATTTTTTTAACACCAAATAAGTTTTAAAACTGCTTTTGTATAGCTTCATATTTTGAAGACTTAACAAGTAACTCTTTCAATCAGTCATCAATGCAACAACAATCAACCTTTTTAATTAAATTTTTTTAATTTTATATTTGACGTTAACTCATATATTTCAGGTTAGTGTCATTGTATCGAGAAGAAGTCATCCTTTCACCTAAACATTCTCAAACTTCTGTTGAGCAATCACTAACATTGGAGAGTCCACCATCAGCAGCAATATCTCAATCAACGCATCAAATACCATCACTTCCATTACCTAGGTCACGAGGTTTTCAAATTCTGACAAGAACACCCGTATATGGGCCACCATCTGGACAACCATCTGTACCGCCTACCACTACAGCAGCCCAACCAACGCCGAATCCACGACTGTTTCAGCCAAAAATGTTGGCCAGCTTGATAGGACCAGTTCTTCAGCAGTCTGCAAGCAATTCGCCGTGGGTTGGTCGCGATTCTTCAGTTGAAATGGCTTCATCGAAAGCAAGTACCATCGCCAGTGCCAATCCTCGACATAAACGACGAAAGCAGAGAAACGTAAATTTCCATAAGCAAAAACCGCGCAAGAAAAAGACTCAGCACCGATCAGCTGTAGCGTCAGAAAGTACAGAAAAGAAGAAGTAGAAAAGACGAAAGGAAATAAAAAAGATGATTTATGAAGATTAAACTAAAACAAAATGCTAATTTTGGACGCGATAATTAAGACTATTTCTCAAATAAAATAAATGTTCTTAAAAATTTATAAATGTGTGTTTCTATATTAATAATAAATTCATGTTATTTTTTAAAATAAATTCATTCTTTTTCCTATTAGAAAACAAAGTATTCAAATGTGTGTTTCAATTCAGAATTTTTTTCAAATGCAGCAGGCAAACACTTATACAATTGTCTTTGATCCCTTAAGGCAAGCGCTGCACCGACGTTACTCACTTAGCTACCCAGGAGGTACGTGTAGCGTAAAGATACACTACGGGCGCGGAGTAACCATACCCCCGTAAAGCTGTACGATCATGTTAGTCCGGGATCTACCACTTTAGGGGATTCCGAACCACTACAAACATTCATGGCACCTCCGGGACTCGAACCCGAAACATGTGGTACCGAGTGCCAGAGCGCTATCCACTCGGTCATTTGAAATAAGAATATAAATCACTGAGTTCTAAGAATAATTATGGTTTTTGGTTTTTCCCTCTACTATCTTTTTTCACACACTAGGGCTAATTAGATTGGGCCCTGCAGTTTAACGTGGATGGATTTCAAACCACTCACAAACATCCATACCATCGCCAAGACTCGAATCTGAAAACTGTGATACCAAAGATCATAGCATTAGCCAATTAGCCATCAAGCCGCGGTTTTTCAGGTGCCATTAATGAATGAAATTTACAGGTATTCTGAACAAAAACTTGTTATAGAAATCTAATTATTATTTTTCTTCCCAATTATTAATTTAAATTAAACGTTTTAATCTTTCTCAAAAATTTTAAATGTGCATTGTGATGAAATGCTAAAATAATTACGCATGCGATACTAAAATAATTACTTTACTTAGTTGTTATTGTGTTTTGCCCGCAATAACCCAGGTTCGAATCCTGATCACAGCAGAAGTTTTTCGCTCTTTAATTTTTCCAACGTTTCGGGAGGAAACAGATGTCATGAATTTGGTGTTAAAATTAAGAGTTTATATTTTAAGTACTTTTTTTTAACATGAAATAAATTTGTGAATAATTTTAATTTGCATTTAAGTTAATAATAGTTTAATGTTTTATTATTTCTTGGTTATTATCCATTTCTTTGTTACATCTGTTGCAATACAAATCAACTGAAATATTATAGCACACAGAGGAAAATAACAACTCAGTCACATCCTGAAGAAGAATGCTGAGACCCTTTCAGCTAGAGAATGTTTTTTTTCCTTCTAATGCAGCTGGCAAACAGACCGTGATCTTCGCCATAAGGGCTGCACCGATGTTACTCACTTTGCATTACCCAGGGGGCGTGTGCAACTTGATGGTAAGCCACGGACGTGGAGTAACAATGCCCCAACAACGCTCTACGATTCTATTAGGACCGGGACCTACGGCTTAAAGTGGTTTCCGTACTATTACAAACACCCATGGCAAAGCCGGGATTTGAACCAGATACATGTGGTACCAGAGCGCTAGCCATTTGGCCATGAGGCCCCAGCTACAGAATGTAAGAAGGGAAACATTTGGAAGAGGCCGTAAGGTACAGCGTGGTTATAATTAAAGTGACTCTATTCAGACCCCTCTAGAACCAGTTCTGTCTAATGGTTTTTGATAAACTTGGTATATACGATATATGGACTATGGGGAAAAGATTTCTGCAATAAAAATATTTCAAATGTTGACCTCCAGGGGGGGCAATTTTCAAACATTCCGTATGCAAATTAGTCAAACCTATAAAGAGATTTGCAATCAGAGCCCGAAAATCATTCTGCCTGCATTTGTTATCTATAATCATGCTCTTAGAGAAGGAAAGTCGAGCTTTACTGGTAAAACTGTTTTATCAGAACTGTAGCAACAGCTTAGCTGCACTACGTGAATATCGTCGTTGTAAAGGGATTGCTAAGGGTTATGAAAGGGTCATAATTGTTATGAAATTTGAAGAGATTGAAGACTTGGGTGTGCTGCCAGGAAGAGGGCGGAAAGATTTCTGCAATTTTCTCTAAGATTTCTGCAATAAAAATGGTTCAAATGTTGACCACGAGGGAGTAATTTTCAAAAATTCCGTATGAAAATTAGTCAAACCTTTAAAGAGATTTACAGTCAGAGCCAGAAAATTATTCTGCATGCCTTTGCCATCTTTAATCATGCCTTTAAAGAAGGAAAATCGAGCTTTACTGATAAAACTGTGTTATAGAACTGTAGCAACAGCTTAGCAGCACTGCAGATTGAAAACTTAAATGTGCTGCCAGGAAGAGGGCGGAAACGAGTTGCGAATGAAACTAGAGTTTTTGCATACCGCATTTTGGACGTCCCTTAGCTTTTTCTCCCTAGCGCGCCTGCTCAAGGAAATTGCTCATGCGTATCTTTAATAATATTTCCTATGAGCATGCGCGCTAGGGAGAAAAAGCTAAGGGACGTCCAAAATGCGGTATGCAAAAACACTCTACTATCGAAAAATCGCTACTACAGTTGTTGTAAGAGCCTCCAATTCCAGCTTTCTTCAGCAAATGCTGGAACGGTGTCATGCGAGTTGGCGATTTCGTGGTCGACAGTACGAAATATTCTCTGATCCATTTTAAAATGGTATCGGTATAAGATCCACGTGGTGCAAATGCTGTAACCTCAAGACCACCGAGGGGCCTGAATGGCCGAGTGGCTAGCGCTCTGGCGCTCGGTACCACAGGTTTCGGGTTCGAGTCCCGGTGGTGCCATGGATGTTTGTAATGGTTCGGAATCCACTTTAAACTGTAGGTCTCGATCTGTGTTAGCCTAAATTGTGCGCAAGATTATCGTAGAGCGACGAACCAAACCAATCAAGACCACCAAACAAGCTATGAATTTGCTGGCCGATTTTTGGCGAGAATGGAAGTTGATGACGCATGGCCTTGGCAAATTCTATTGTCAGATGAGGCGCACTTTTCTTTAGATGGAATTGTGAATAATCAAAATTGCCGCATATATGCTTCTCCTGGTGGTCCAAATTTGAACTATTTTGTATTGCAGATATCTTTTCCCCATGGTCCATATACCGTATATACCAAGTTTTATCAAAATCTTTTAGGTAGTACGGGTTCCAGAGGAATCTGAATAGGGTCACTTTAATTATAACCACTCAGTTCGTCTATAAGGGAAAAAGATGCACACAGGCTATCTTGAGCCTCTCCCGAAAAGTTTTGTTACTCTTTAGTTTTTATTGTAACCTACACTTTTTAATGATTAAATGTTTTGGGAAAAATATGAATGACTTATTTGGGTTTAAATGAAGTTTAATGCATTTTAGTTTAACGAACGCTTTTATTCTAGATGTCGAAAATGCTGTCTATCTAGAACTTTTTGAATTAGTTACCACGTGAACTTTTTACTGCTCCTCTTAACTATAACCATACTTCGGTGTATGAATTTTTTCTTCCTGGACTTCAGAACTTTGTTATTGGTATTCATCCGTGGTAGACGCAGGTTTTTTTTGTGTGTGTGTCATTTCAATGTGTAAATAAAAGTATAAGGACATTTTTGAATTAACTATCAACTTCCCGTCATTTTGGATATCTCAACTGTGGTTCGCTTTACTAGAAAGGTAAGAAATTTGATACGAAATTTTCTAGTTTGGCAGATTGTTTTGGTGAGGTAAAACTAGGTGCCTTTTAATTCATAATACTTCATAAGCAGATAATTCAATTTGATCCTGAATAACAAACGTGGATCACAAATTCAAAAACTGATATATACGAGAATCTCCTTTTCCCAACTTTTCATATTTCGTGCAGCAAGGTATCAAAAGTTGTACAAAAATGCCAGTATTTGGAGAAAAGAAATCACAGCTGCTGCAAAACAATTATACCGAAGCAATTCAATCAACTAATATTTAGAAAGCAAATGGGTTGTCTTACCAACGGCCATACCATGCTGAATATACCGGTTCTCGTTCGATCACCGAAGTCAAGCATCATTGGGCGCGGTCATTACTTGGGAGGGTGACCACATGGGAACACCACGTGCCGTTGGGATTCAAAATTTTGGGACCTGAATGGCCGAGTAGCTAGAGCTCTGGCGCTCGGTACCACAGGTTTCGGGTTCGAATCCCGGCGGTGCCATGCATGTTTGTAGTGGTTCGGAATCCACTTTAAACCGTAGGTCCCGGTCCTAATAAGATCGTAGAGCGCTGCAGGGGCATTGTTACTCCGCGTCAGTATCTTCAAGTTACACGGGCCCCTTGGGTAATGCAAAGTGATAACGTCTGTGCAGCGCTTGCCTTAAGGCATCCAAGACCAAGCTGTCTAAGTGTTTGCCAGCTGCGTTAGAACAAAAAAAATATTTAGAAAGCAAATATGTTGTCTTACACAATATCAATGCATATTACGTTCCGATTTCCGAAATGAGGATATCAGACACGCTCTTTCAATCCCAAGTTTTAAACACTTTGTTTATGAAATTGCACACAATTTTTATAACTCCATTGCATTTATTAATAATTCTGTTTTGAATGATCTAAGCAACCATGATTGCGACATTTCTGATTTCAAAAATCGCAGAAGACCTTGCGCTGTTCTGAATATTATTCATTAACGTTTCGATATCCTCCTTTCCGAGAGCCTGGTGGCTAGCATTCTGTACCAGTTTCGTGTTCGAGTCCCGGCCGTGTCATGGATATTTGTAGTGGTTCGGAATCCACTTTAAACTGTAGGTCCCGGTCTGTTTAGCCTAAAGTTTGCAAAAGATGACCGTAAACCAAACCTCCTTTCCGAATTACCATGCAGTTTCTCCGCTGAGTGACAATTTAACTTCCAATCGTTTTTGTTTGTTTCTATTGCTTATTTTTTTTTATTATTACATTCTTAAAAATTATAATAACATAAAAAATATATACGCATAAATTTTGTTTTATTAATTAATAAAAAATGTAAATAATTAATAAGCTAAATTTTTAAACATAACATAAAAAAAGAGTAACATCTAATATATAAAATTCTCGTGTCACAGTGTTTGTTGCCAAACTCCTCCGAAACGGCTTGACCGATTCTTATGAAAATTTTTGTGCATATTTGGTAGGTCTGCGAATCGGTCGTAATCTATTTTTTAAACCCCTAAGTGATAAGTGTGGTCCACCCCTAAATATTTTTAAAAATTTCTTTCGTAAAACAATGTAGTGTTTTTTTTTAATTTCTTAGTCATGACATTACAGCACGTGCGTTTAAACAAAAATTAAAGTCTTTAATCGGCTTCATTTTTTTTTACTTTTATTTAATTAAGTGATCTTATATAAATCAATACGTGTTGTGAACTCGCGCCAACAACGGCCGTTGCCTTACCTGTATATATTATACGCAACGTTTTTGTGGGAATAGTTTTAATTTAAAAGAGAAATATTTACGTGTTAAATAAATATACGTGTTTTATCATTGTTAAAGGTAAGTCAAATAATAAGAGAACGTTTACTGTTATATTTTTACGTTTATTGTTTTACTGTTATATTTGCACGTGCAGCGGGTTAATGTCTTAAGTTAATGTTTTGTTAAGTTATATTCTTTGCACGTGTAGCATTAAATTATATTTACACGTGTAGCATGTGTTAATGTTTAGTTAAGAAAATTGGCAACTTTAATATTGTTCTAAGAAAAATAAAGAGGGCTGTTATTGCGTTTTAACTTACAGGTGTAATTGTGTTGTAATTTTCTTTATTGTGGCGAATCTGGGATTCCAGTAAAGTAAGTGTTATTTGCAATTCGAAAGTATAAGATTATCGGAAGCAGAAACTTATAAAGACAAACTATTTGGCGGCACTCTGTTACTCCTTTCAGGTGATTTCAGGCAAACACTTCCTGCCATTCAACGTTCAACGTACGCTGATGAGATCAACGCTTGCTTACAATCATCGTCACTGTGGCGTAATGTTGAAAAATGACAACTAAAAGTAAACATGCGCGTTCAAATGTTTCAAGATCCATCCGCTGAAACATTCTCAAAGCAACTGTTAGATAATGGCGATGGAAAAATTGCTGTACATGAAAATACTGGATGCATAAAATTTCCGATAGATTTCTGCACAATCATTGACTCGCAAAATAATCTCATCGACCACATATTTCCCGATGTATGCACACAATTCAAAAATATTGATTGGTTGGCAGAAAGAGCAATTTTGGCAGCAAAAAAATTGGACGTCAATGGTTTAAATTCCAAGATACAACAGTTGTTGCCGGGGAACTTGGTGTCATACAAATCTATCGATACAGTTTGCGATACCAATGAAGTTGTAAATTATCCAATTGAGTTTTTGAATTCATTGGATTTGCCAGGCATGCCACCGCATCATTTAAAATTAAATGTTGGATCTCCGGTTATTTTGATTCGAAATTTGAACCCACCACGGCTGCGCAATGGAACACGATTAATCATCAAAAAATTAATGAGAAACGTTATCGAAGCCAGCATTTTGAATGGCAAGTTCGAGGCGAAAATATATTGCTGACACGAATCCCTATGATTCCCACAGATGTGCCAATTGAATTCAAACGTATTCAATTTCCAATTAGATTGGCATTCCCAATGACAATCAATAAGTCGCAAGGCCAAACGATGTCTGTTTGTGGCTTAGATTTGGGCACACCGTGTTTTTCCCACGGACAACTATACGTGGCATGTTCGCGTGTGAGTAAACCATCCAGTTTGCTTGTGTTGGCTAAAGACGGACTAACCAAAAATATCGTTGCACTTAGATATTGATCTTGATTATTTTTTAATTGCCATAATTAGTAGTAAACATGTAAATAACTATTTTTGATGCATATACAGCTATTATATAATGTAATTTAAAATATATTTATTAATTTAATTAAATATAAAGGATGAAATAAATAAATGGTTAGTGTATTATCATTTTATACGCCGTCATTGTTTGCAACGTTCCATTCCTCTTCTAATCATAACCACATTTCCACACACTTATAGTAAGTAAGTTTGTTTTTAATTTAACTAAAAAAATATTTTATAGAAATGTATATGGCAAAACAACGTTTGCCGGGTCAACTAGTATATATATATATTTACTCTTTTTCTATTTAATAATGGGCTTAAAAACTTAAGCATGCCATGAGTACGGCTATTAAATCTCTACAATATTTTATCAAAGAGAATATCGAGAAGATGAAAACATTTTAATTACATGCAAGGTTATTGAAAATAATTGATTTTGTTGAAGAGCTTTAATGATCAAAAGAAATAAAAAATAAATACAAATTAAGTAACATATATAAAGTAAATAATAAATATAAATAATATTAAAAAATGTAAATATATATTTACATACTATATGTAACATGTAACTACTACTGTCCTATATGCAACTAATTAATTATATATTTACATACTATTTGTAAATAATATTAATATAAATAATTCCGAACAAGAGAAATCAAAAATATAGTTTGTTTTCCTAATGCAGCTGGCAAATACTTAGATCGTGATCTTTTATGCCATAAGGGCTGCACCGATGTTACTCACTTAGCACTATCCAGGCGAAGCCTGAAACTTGAAGATAAACTACGGACGCGGAGTAACAATGCTCCCGCAACGCTCTACGATCCTATTAGACCGGGACCTATGGTTTAAAGTGGATTCCGAACCACTACAAACATCGATGGTCCCCAGGTCTCCAACCCGAAACCTGTGGTGCAGAGCGCCGGAGCGCTAGCCACCCAGTAAAACTAGAATAACGATATTAGCTTGTATGAATTTTAACAAAATAACATTCAAATGGGATTAAGGACATACTGATATATACATATTATTTTGTATGCCAAATTTCTATTTATATTATAAAAATATATTGAAACATGTTAAAGTATATAATGCAGAAGCTTTCAGTATGATCATGAATTTGACAATTATAAATGTACTTTTGCTTTCTTAAAAATATTAATACGTTATACAATTCAGATGAAAGAACTATTCATATTATTTAAGCACTTATTATAACATTTTTTATTTAAATAAAGAGTACTTTGTTATCTCTATATTTTTTTCCTAAAAATTTCTAATTTAAAATTAGATCTTTCAATTTATCTAGGTATTTTACCATTTTATTAAAATGTGTTACATAATGAAAAGTCATTAAGAATTAAAAGCTGGATATGTTCAAATGAATGAAATGAAAAAAAATCTTTCCATGAATTTTAAAGCACAAAAATACATATCTCAGATGAATGTAATAAAATGCACAAATTAAACATAAAATAAGTTAATATCCTAAGAGAATAATTATTTATTCCAGTACTTAGACTCCAAATTTTGCAAAATTCTTTAAATCTTTTTTATAATATAGAAGTCAATTAATTGCATTTTACTCTCTTAACCAACTTATTAAATTAAATGGGAATCCTTTCAAATCCCGTTTAATTCCTCCGGCCCATTTCCTAAATAAAAGCCCACTTGTCATGTATTATGTGTTATTATCTCTTCTATTCATTAATATCGATTTTTCCGTTAATGTCTTTTTTTCTGCAATAAATGCTATTTTTTTTTCGAAATTTAAATTTTTTAATAAATGAAAAGCCTTAAAAATGCCCTTGTCTAAGAAATGCAGTCGTTAATTTAAACATCAAATTCTTCAATAAATAATAAAGATTAGTTATGAAATGTTAATGAGATTAGTTAAAAAAATTGTAAAGTATTGTACGGCTTAATGTGAATAGGAACTCTTTAAATTTTGTTAGAGACATATCCATTTTTAAAGCTATCATAAATTATTCAACATAAAAAAAAATCAAAATCTAGTAGTAATTAGGTAATCTGGTAGAGACTTTATTTAATAAAAAAATTTTGAAAATAATTTTAAGGCAGGATATAATATATTTTACTTATGTTTTCTACATTTCAATTTTCCGGATAAAATATTTTAAAGCGCACTCAGTTTATTGTTATTTAGTTGCAGCATTTATTTAAATTTATTAATTTATTTAAGCACTTACTCTAAAACTTTTTATTAGAATAAAGAATGCTTTATTATCTCTCTATTTCTTCGAATAGCTTACAAAAAATCTTTAGCTACTGTACGTCTACTAATATCGCAGATAAATAGAAAATAATGAGACCTCATATGTGAATCCGCAAAATTTAAGAAATTATCAAAGCAATTCGTAACAGGAATAATCAGAATCAGAGGGGCCTGAAAGGCCGAGTGGGTAGCGCTCTGGCCCTCGGTACCACAGGCTTCGGGTTCGAATCCCGGCGGTGCCATGGATGTGTGTAGTGGCTCGGAATCCATTTTAAACTGTAGGTCTCTGTCTAATAGGATCTTAGAGCGTTGCGGGCGCATTGTTACTCTGTTTCCGTAGCTTATCTTCAAGTTACACGCGCCCCTTGGGTAGTGCAAAATGAGTAACGTTGGTGCAGTCCTTATGGCACAAAAGATCATGGTCTCGCTTGCCAGCTGCATTAGGAAAAAAAATTAGAATTAGATAGCAACAAGATCTTTCAATCTAATTCCAATTCGTACACCACGAATCCAAGGAAAGCAAATCTCTAAAGCAACACATTTCAACATCCCTTTCGCCACGCAATTTATTCCATTTAATCTTTCTGAAGATTCCATTTTCAACTACAGTGATCTGTTCACCTTCAGTGAACTAAAAGTATGCAATTCGCACCACTCCTCATACTTCTCCAGGAAGTTATGAGATACCAGCCAAACTAATTAAAATTCTTCCCGACTGCTACTTACAACAGATGCCAAAAAGTTTTTAATAATATTTGGCTCGCTAGCAACATTCCAAAAGAGTGGTTTACTGCACAAATCATTCCAATTCTTAAACCGAAAACAGCACTTCTCCCAACTCATACTACAGACCAATTGCCTTAACTTCAATTGTAAGTAAAATATTAGGAATAATTATAGTGGAAAATGAATGATTATTTTAAGTAATAGATAAGTTCAGTCATCATTCGAGATTTATTCCGCTTAAAGACTGTATTAACAATAAAATATCACCTGTTATAAATTCGCTTCTATTGGTAAAGTCTCTTTAAAACACAACATCTAAGAATTTCTTAGAAAAAATGCTTGTATAAGATATTTTGGCCTCGAAATATAATATAATTTTTTTATAAAAGAATTCAGAAAGATATCAAAAACTTAATATTGAAGAAAACAAAATAATTTGATAAGTCTGATGTTAAAAACGAATCATTTTATTGTACAATTGAACTGTACAGTACAGAAGGGAAAAAAGAGAATATAAAATGTAACTATCCTTAAAAGTTTAATTTTGTTGGAGTAATTTCTTTAAATTTTCATTATCAATTATCATTTATGGTTGAAAAGTAATCCCTTATTTAATAATTTTTGTAATTAAAACAATTTACCTAAGTATTTTTAAAAAATAGTAACTAATATGCTGCTAATTTCGTGACAAACAATCAAACGAAAAGTTGTTTATAATTTCCTAATTTATTTGGACAAGGATTTTTCACGGATTTCCAAATAATTTCATAATTTATTTGGATTTCGAGTAATAAAAACAAGTTAAATATAAATTATGAATATTAAATACACTTTAAATTATGCATTCTAAAAAATAGCGAGTCGAATTATTCGACCAAGTTACAATTAGGATTAAATACCATATTAGATTACCATATTATCTTATTTAATAACGTTTTAATTACAAAAATCTACGTAACTATTGTTTAAAAATAATTACTAATATAATGTTTTTTTCCTAGTCAAACGAAAAGTTACTTTTAATTTTATAATTTATTTGGTCAAAGATTTTTCAAGAATTTCCAAATAATTTCATAATGAATTTGTATTTCAAGTAATAAAAAACAAGTTAAATACAAATTCTAAATACTAAGTGCATTTTAAAATTATGCTTTAAAAAAATAGCTAGTTCAATTATTTGACCAGATTACATTTAGGAAGTTAAAAGAAAATGCAATACAAAATCTACATTTCATCTAGTTAATTAGTATACAATAGATTAAAAGGACACTTTAACTCATTTTATTAAGGTAAAAAACGTGTTTTAGCAAAATTATGTCCCTAATTGTACAAAAAAATTAAACTAAATACTATTTTTTTTGTACAATAATTCGTACTATTGAAACAGCAACTTTACATCTGAACATAAAAAAAATCTTTGTTGAATTATTTCAGATTTGATCATTTAAATACTTAATTGCATGAAAAAAAATGAGTTGTATAGTTTAAACTGTCAATTATCAAAATTGATAATAACAAAGTTAATTTTTTTAATGCATTATGTTTATAATTGCATAATTATTATTTTCTGCAAAAAAGAAAGTAGCATATACTTTTAATTGTCCAATATCTAAATCCGCAAGGTAGATTTGTTTTTTTTTCCAGAAAGGAACATTAAACTCAGCTTTTGTAATAATATACTCAACAATTTAGTTTTTAAAACAGTTAATGGTATTCAAAAAATCTAGGTGAGCTTGTACTAAAATCTAGGTGAGCTTGCACTGAAATCTAGGTGATCTTGTCATAAGGTGAACTTGTCGGTTAACCTATAAAATGCAGACAGTGTTTCGACCAAGATATAAATTTTCTGTTTTATTTCTGTTTTCAGAACTGTTCGGCATTTTCCTTAGAAATCATAAGAAAATAAACTGCATTTTCATGTCTTTAGCTGTTTTGAGCGTAATTGCTGTGCATTGTGAAACGTCGTTACTTGTAGCAAATTTTGTGAATGGCATAATAGCATCGAAAACCTTTTTGAAATCTACAGTATCATATATTCTGACACTGGTAATAAATTTGTACTTGTGGCATTTCATGTTTCAGAAGCGAAAAGTAATACGGAAGCTGTTGATCAGACTGCCTGCCGTTAATCCGAATAAAAAAAAAGGTTTCATCTTATTTCAAGTTCAATTCTGGATCGATGCCTTGATTCTAAGCTCATTTACCAATCCATTTATTAGCATGATTCTGGTAAAAGATGTGGAAGGCGAAACGTTGGAGAAGATTGCTGCGGTCCACTTTGGGAATGCAGTAACTCAATGGATGAGCGACGCTGGTGTTTTAAAAGCGATGTTTTTAATCAACTATTTTTGTTCTTGTTTTTTCACGAATGCCCTGATGAATTTGTTCACGGGTCTCAGCTGCTACTTTTTCCATAATTTTCGAGAAGCCATATCGGGATGTACAGAATCTCTATGTCAAGGTACAGAAAATATTGAAAAAACGTATCAGATCTATATGCATGTTTTGATGTTGGCAGATGCGGTGGAAAACGAATTTGGACATCTTTTTTTCTTGGTGACTGCTGATGGCTGCTTACAGGCTTTCACTGGTATCTCTTATTTTATGGGACTTGAAACTGGATGGACTACGCCACCACATTCACATGTCTTTATATTGTATTCCATTACGTACATTTTCAACTGGACATTTTTTATAGTGATTGCAGGAGAAGTCCATGAACAAGACGCCGTTTTTAAGAAATGTATTGCTTTAAATCTGTTAAAATGTCCTGAAAATTTTAAAAAAAGGCAACTTAATCTTCTAAACAGCTTGAAACTTAAAATAGCAATTTCGGCTTGGGGTTATTTTGATTTTAATAGATCATTACTTATGGTAGCCATTGGGGCAGTTCTTACATACTCAATTTTAGTCACTCAGCTTTAGAAAACGCATTTAAGCTAATTCACCTTTTAACTTAAATATAACTATTAATTCACTATGAAAATGCATATTTATGTTATGCTTTTTAGTATAGTAATATCATATTACTCTATTCGTTATTATTGTATTTTTTAATGTTGAAAGTGTGGGCCTGAATGGCCGAGTGGCTAGCGCTCTGGCGCTCGGTACCACAGGTTTCGGGTTCGAGTCCCGGCGGTGCCATGGATGTATGTAGTGGTTCGGAATGCACTTTAAACCGTAGGTCCCAGTCTAATATGATCGTAAAGCGTTGTGCGGGCATTGTTACTCCGCGTCCGTGGCTTATAAGTTACACGCGCCTTCTGGTTAATGCAAAGTGAGTAACGTCTGTGCAGCGCTTGCTTTAAGGCATCCATGACCAAGCTGCCTAAGTGTTTGCCAGCTGCATTAGAAAGAAATAAAAACTTTAGAAAACGCATTTAAGCTAATTCACCTTTTAACTTAAATATAACTATTAATTCACTATGAAAATGCATATTTATACGTATTATGCTTTCTAGTATAGTAATATCCCATTGCTGTATTCGTTATTATTGTATTTTTTAATGTTGAAAGTGTAACATAATATGTGAAAAAAATAGTTAAAATAATCTTAATTCTGTATAGTCTTTTTATTTTTGAAGTCTACTGATTATATCTAGTTATTGTTCACTTGTTTAAATCTTTTGCACTACTTATTGTGCATAAAAAAACCTATTTGTAAACCTTATTGATATGATAGTAAAAATCGGTACTTACGTATTAACGGTACCTTGGCGACAGACTAGGCGGTTTTTAAGTGTCGCCGAACTAACAGCTACAGATTTGGCGGTTTTTAAGTGGCGCCAATCTAACAGCTGCAGTTTTGCTGAGTTTTGACGCCATTTTGTAGTGCTACGAAAATGCGTATTTGGGATTTGCCAGAAACAGAACAAGATGCAATTTTATTGTTTCAGAAGCGAAATATTTTACCAAAACAGCGAAAATGTCCCAATTTCCATGACATGAAACTTTATTTTGGAGAACGTAAGTTTTGGAAATGCAATTTCAGTCAGTGTTTTTTATCGTGTGGGACTTAGAAAACTCCGTTTGACTAATTTGTGTTTAAATAAAGTGTTTTGAATTTTGAAATCGTTTTGATTTTAAATGAAGTGTTTTATTATTTGGAATAAAAATATTTTGAAAGAGTTTTCATTTTAAATGAAGTGTTTCATATATATTTTATTTGGAACAAAAATTTTAAGTGTAGATTGCCGCCACTTAAAAACCGCCAAATCTGTAGCTGCGGTAGGCGCGAGTGCTCTTTATTGGCGCAACTGTCGCCAAGGTACCGTTAATACGTAAGTACCTAAAAAGTTGATTTATTTCTAATTAGATTTCAAAACGTTCGGAACAGTATTTATTTATTTATTGAGAAAACTTATGTGGTGCAACAAAAGTAAAACTTAGTTTAAGATGCTTAGAAAATAAAAAAATGAATGCAATCTGGGAAAATAACCGAAAAAAAATGTGATATTTGGATTACAAATATTTGGATTGGAAATAAATGTGTTGTACAAGTATTGTAAAGCAAAAGAAAATCATTACACTTTATGTAAAATTATTGTTGTAAATTAATAATAATATTATTCATGTATCAGAAAAAAAATTATTCTAATAAAATAATAAACGCTATAAATATTAACAACAATTATTTTTGTTGAAAATTTAGATATATTGTACAAAAAAATTAATAAATTTCACTATTGAATTGTAGCAATGTTTTATATTAGCTACATAATTTTATGAAATTCTTAGAAAAAGAAATTTGTCTGCCAATTTACGAAATTGCCATGTTTTATTTATTATTCATTCATGTTTCATTTATTCATTCATGTTTCATTTATTCATTCATGTTTAATTCATTATTCATTCATGTTTAATTCATTATTCATTCGTGCTTCATTCATTATTCAATATTCATACGTGCTTCATTCATTATTCAATATTCATTCGTGTTTCATTCATTATTCAATATTCATCCATGCTTCATTCATTATTCAATATTCATTCGTGCTTCGTTCATTATTCAATATTCATTCATACTACATTCAATATTCATTCATACTACATTCATTATTCAATATTCATTCATATTTCATTCATTATTCACTCCTGATTCATTCATCATTCATTCATGTTTCATTCATTATTCATTCATGTTTCATTCATTATTCATTCATGCTTCGTTCATTATTCAATATTCATTCATGCTGCATTCATTATTCATTATTCATTCATATTTCACTCATTATGCATTCATGTTTCATTCATTATTCATTCAATCTATTTTCAAACCAATTAATCAAATAGATATTCTAAAACGTATTTTAAGAATAATAACGAATGAACGAGCGAATGAAAAAAATGAAACGACGAAAATATGAAAATAACGAATGAAAAAAAATAGTACATCTTAAAAATAGTAATTTATGTCTAAAATCTTTTTTATTCATTGGAAAATGTTTACTCTTTATAAATTTTTTCACTGAGTACAAATAAGGTTAATGTTTTGTAGTACAAAATATTCATGAAGATTATATTTTCATGACAATTAAATGAAAATATACTACTGTGTCCAAAAAGTAAGACTACATTTTAATTTAAAATTCCCGGGGCTTAAGGAATTCCAATTTGTGAATTTTCAATTTCAATGTTGCAGAAGGCATTTGGTGAGCATTCCTATATCAGAAAGAAATGTTTAGAAGTGGCATGAACAGTTCAAAGAAGGCAGAGGACGCGTTGAAGACGAAGATTCTTTTGGTCGTCCCTCAACCTCAATTGACGAAGCTCACGTCCAAATAATTAAAGATTTGGTGCTTGCAAACCATCGATTTACAATTAGAGACCTTGCTGATGATATTGAAATTCCAAAAGGATCGGACAATTAAATTTTTGGTCTCAAACGCGTCAAATCTCGATTGGTACTGAAAACACTGAATGCACCAGCTCCCTTTATTGATTCTTGGTGACTGTTTCGCCAAAAATGCAACCCATTCGTTCCACAACCAACGTATTCACACCGTGCGACTTCTGACAATTCCCTAAACTCAAAAGACCACTCCAGGGACTTGAGTCGATTGAAGAGATTCAACGTGAATCCCTGCCGATGACCATTTAGCATGCATTGAGAATTGGGAAAAAAAAGTTGGCATAAGTGTAATGTGTCCGGAGGGGATTACTTAGAAGGCGATGAAATAAATTTGGAAAAATAAAAATAATTGGTCTTACTTTTTGCGCACAGTAACCTTATCCCTTCATGAGATTGTAGAATCTAAAAACGAATAATATTTCACTTTTGTTAAAACTTGATATTTCAACAGGATACGATTTAATGTGAAGAGAGGACTTAATTTATAAAATATTAAAACTAGGAATCTAAGGTACAGCGGAAAGTAGATATATAATATAATTAATCACAGGAATTGATTCGTAAAATGGAGAAACTGTTTCGATAAAAGTATTTTCCACTCGCAGCTACAGGAGGGTAACGTTCTCAGCGCTTTTTTTACATGAACGACATCTTTGATATCATTCCCAATTATAGTGAATGCCTAACTTATCAAGATGGCATTTTATTTTTAGTTATCAAAAGACTCTATCTCTACAAATTCAATTTCAATAAATCACACAACTATGTGACATTCGGAAATTCATTTTTTTAACCTGAAAAAAAAAATGAATTTTCCGAAGAAAGAAAAATTCCCATTCAACATTTGCAAATTTATATTCCATGAAAATACACTGGACTAAATGGCCTCATTTCTCCGCATAACCTCACCTTTAAAAATTTTCTTCGAGTCATGAAAAAGTTAAACGGCAACACAGCAAGTGCAGCAAGTTCATGAGGTTGTCATACCTGGCACCTCATAAAATTGGAATCTTGCAGTCTTGGATTTGGTTCTCCAATTTTTATGTCTTCTTGCCTTTGTGAACTATTTAAATTTAATTCTCTGTATCACCTTGCTCTACGTTTTATCAGCAGGCCCTGCTTTTTTTCTACTCTGCTTCTTATCCTACACAAAGAAGCTCGTAAATTTCCATCGTTTCATAGTCAGTTCATGCTGCCATAACGTTTCCTTTCTTTTGAACCAGCAAATCACCAGCTTTTGGCAAATCCAGTTTATCTTAATAAATTCTAGGCCTCTGATTTGTGGCCTGACTGGCTAGAGCTTTGACGGTCGGTACCACAGGTTTCGGGTTTGAATCCCGGCGGTGCCATGGATGTTTGTAGCGGTTCGGAATCCACTTTAAACCGTAGGTCCCGGTCTAACACGATCGTAGAGCGTTGCGGGGGTATTGTTATTCCGCATCCGTAACTTATCTTCAAACTACATGCACCTCCTAGATAGTGGTAAGTGAGTAACATCGGTGCAGCGCTTGCCTTAAGGCATCAAAGACAAGTGTCTGAGAGTTTGCCAGCTGCATTAGAACAAAAACGATTACTGATTTTATTGCACTAATACAAAATTTGGTTTGCCGCTCTACGGTCATTTTGTGTACACTTTAGGCTGATTAGAACAGGGCCTGCAGTTTTACATAGATTCTGAACCACTAACAAACATCCATGCAACAGCCAGGATTCGAACCTGAAGCTTGTGGTACTAGCACTGATATAAAGGAAAAGTGTTTAAAATATCTTACCTGTTACAAAATCTTCCTTAACATTACACATGTATTATTACAAATTTCTAAACTGAATATCTTGAAAGAAGTTGTGCATCCCTGCATTAAAATCAGATAGAATTTTTTACTTTTCATTTTTAAAAGTTGCCATAATTGTGTAGATATCAAACATTACATAATATGTTGAATATTTTTCTCTTTTCATCGAAACCAACTAAATGAAATTATTTTTATATAAATATTTTCAGTCTAATGTTTTAGTAATACTTGTACATAGCAGCTGACTCCAATTTTTATGTCTTCTTGCCTTTCCGAACTATTTAAATTTAATTCTCTGTATCATCTTGCTCTACATTTTATCAGCAGGCCCTGCTTTTCTTCTACCCTGCTTCTTATCCTACACAAAGAAGATCGTAAACTTCCATCGTTTCATACACAGTTCATACTGCCGGAACGTTTCCTTTCTTTCGAACCCTCCAGATATCTTAGATCAGGCAATCATTCGTCATGTTTAAAACATCCTAACAGTTGGGCAGACATGTTTGTAGGCTGACACATAGATCGCGCTACTAGTATTAAATCCATATGATTTTTAGTTAGCCCTAACCTTCAAAAGACACGTGTATAAATTTCACCGCTGTTGCACAACTAGTATGTGAGTTATAGCATTTTTAGTGAATCAACTTTTGTTAGTTTGAAAGAAGGGATAAAAAGGAATTTCGTGTGTTAATAAAGCATTGCCTTTTTGGCAAAAAAAATACTATTGAAGCCAAGGCTTGGCTTGATAAACGTTATTCGAACTTTGCACCAGGAAAATCAACCGTAGAGAAGTGGTTTGCTAAATTTAAACGAGGCGAAATGAGCACCGAGGACGATGCACGCAGTGGACGCCTCAAAGAAGCTGTTACCGAAGAAAACATCAAAAAAGTCCACAAAATAATGTCTGATAACCGTGAAGTGAAGTTGACTGAGATAGCTGAGGTCCTAAAGATATCAAAGGATTGTGATGGATATGTCGTGAATGACTATTTGGATACGTGAAAGTTCTGTTCAAAGAGGGTGCCGCGCGAGCTCCCAATCGTCCAAAAACAACAACGAATTGATGATTCTAAGCAGTGTCTGGAGCTGTTCAATCGCAATAAACCCGAATTTTTGCGTTGATATGTGACAATGGATGAAACATGGCCCCATCATTTCACACCAGAGTCCAATCGACAGTCAGCCGAGTGAACTGCACGTGATGAACACTAAAAATGCTATAACATCACTAAAAATGCTATAACTCACATATTAATAGTGCAACAGCTGTCAAATTTATACACGTGTCTTTTGAAGGTGAGGGCTAATTAAACATCATATGCATTTAATACTAGTAGCGCCATCTATGTGTTAGCCTACGAACATTTCAGTCCACCTGTTGCAAAAAGAAGCTCGTAAACTTCCATCGTTTCATAGACAATTC
The DNA here is from genome assembly GCA_021605075.1 of Caerostris darwini. NCBI lineage: Eukaryota > Metazoa > Arthropoda > Arachnida > Araneae > Araneidae > Caerostris > Caerostris darwini. Next base: position 62,375 of record BPLQ01007358.1, on the reverse strand, counting down.
ATACTACCGAAATGTTTCCTTTCTTTTGAACCCTCCTTTCAACTCCAGATATCTTAGATCAGGCAATCCTTCGTCATGTTTAAAACATACTATTCCTCTTCAAACCTGATGGATAAATTAAACATCTACGCTTTCTTTTTAATTCTCTCTTTTGCCTACAATTGGGAAAAATTCGAAAATCTCTTTCCACTTTGGCGATTTTACTTTTCAAAACCACATGATATAAATAAAATCTTTTTTGAACAGTATAAAACTCTAAAGTTTTTTTTTCGAATTTATCTGGCAAACAGACATGGAAGTCTCGGATGCCTTAAGGCATGCGCTGCACAGACGTTACTCACTTTGCATTACCCAGGGGTCGCTTGTAACTTGAAGATAAGCCACGGACGTGGAGTAACAATGCCCCCGCAACGCTCTACAATCCCATTAGACCGATACCTACATTTTAAAGTGGATTCCGAACCACTACACACATCCATGGCACCACCGGGACTCGAACCCGAAACCTGTGGTACCGAGTGACAGAGCGCTAGCCAGTCGGCCATTCAGGCCCTTAAACGATGAAAGTTGGAAAGATAGCTTTTTTTAATATCCCATGCATGAAAACAACTCAAACATATTTGCACTCATCTGTATCCTTTTCTCAAGAATCTTCATCTGGAAATATTTCGAACTGCAATAGCATTTTTACAGGATAAATTCTTGCTTAAATTTTATACATAGCATACCATTACATCATTCTTACAGAGAGGCTCTCAGATCTTCAAGCATTTAAAAACAGCAATTTTCGAACAACACGACTCATCAAATTACTTGGAAGTTATCTAGTGAAAATCTTAAGCAAAACTATATTAATCGAATTCATCCGGACTCCCAGACACCGAGGTATTAAAAAAATTAAACTGGCTGATTCCTTAAAAAAGATACAATCATTTTCAGTTGGATTTTATCTGAAGAAGATATTTTTCCTCATTAAAGAAGATAACTTTAACATTAACCTCATCATCATCATCATCAGTCGCGCAGCAGCCCCATGTTGGGCCAAGGCCGTCTGCCTGCCAGATGTTTTTTTTTAGTCAAGGTAAGGCTATCAGTTGTACCCCCAACCCACTACGTTCAGATGAGATCGGGACGTACGGTGTACAGTGGATTCCGAACCATTTCAAAACCTGTGAAACTAAGCGCTAGTCACTTGGCCATCTTTCATTTTGTGCACACTTTAGGCTAATTAGACAGAAACTAGTCACTTGGTTATCAGTCCCAAATATTAACCTAGCTTATAAAAATAATCTAAGAAATGTTCGTTTTTAAGTTTTCTAATTCTATTTCCAATGTTCTATTATTCAAATCTAGTCGATTTATTGTTTTATCTTTTCATTATTAGAAACTGCGAATTAAAGTGAATTCTGGACAACTAACAAACAACCATGCTGTTGTAACTGGTAATTATCCTGTTGTGTGAGGGTAAGGGATATTTCCTTTATTTTTTGTATGAATCCAGGAATGGTAGATAACCCATCCCGGTCACACGGTCAGGTCCAAAAGAACCGGTCGGTTTGGTGGGATCCAGCCCTTTTTTGGAGTTTTTGCGGGCAGAAAGGAAGACCCGTTGAAAGCAGAGCGAACGATCTACGATAGTGCGTGAGCCTGGTGCACAATTTTTGCTGCGAGAATGGCTCCAGGGATAATTGGTAATGGAGAGTTATGTCCATCTTTGGAATGGTCGGTGAGCATTTTTTTTTGGTAACAAGGATATGAGGCTACTGGTACCCCACTGCCCACACACTCAAAGGAATATTTTCGATTGAGGTATGCGTGCGAAATATTATGAAAACTTCTCTGTAAACATTTCTCTATAAACATTCTCTATAAAACTTTTTTTATTTTATTTATTCTGCCAAATATTAAAAATCCTAAATTTTATTGTAATAGTATTTATTCATATTCATTGAAGGGTAAAAGTAAATTAGTTGTTTGTCCTAGTATTTATTTTAATTGCTTTTTATTAATGTTAATTCATTTGGCCGTCCTACGAGTATACGTAGACCAACGGCCCCATTTCTATGTCGGTATATTAACACATGCCATCGTCAGGATTCCATCTTTTGTACCTGAAGCCCGTCGTACCTCTGGCCAGAGGTAGCCAATTGACCATCAGGCCGCTTCTAAATTTTTAGTCTTATCTTAAAGTCAAGTTACAATTCTTCTTAAATTGTATATATATATATATATATATATACAATTTAAGAAGTATTTAAGAAGAATGGACATAATATACTAATATATATATATATATATATTATATTTTACTACTCTATCATCAGAAAACATGGAATATCAGCATTTTCTAAAATATATATTCAATTTTTTTCGCCTTATCTTAAAATGTAGTTTCAATTCTTCTTAAATTGTACACATTTTTCTTACTTCTATATCAACAGAAAACATGAAACATCAGCATTTTCTAAAATTTATATTCATTTGTTTTAGTCTTATCTTAAAATCTAGTTTCAATTCTTCTTAAATTATATATATATATATATATATATATATATATATTATATTCTTTTACTTTTCTATCATCAGGAAACATGAAATATCAACATTTGTTCTTTCGGAATTCTTTTTGTCATTCTTCTGGTGGCATCGGTTTATCGTTGTCACTTAATTGAGTAGAAACAATGTGAGCTTTGTAAAATCGTTATCAGAGCGAACGCCAGCTCATTCTTTTCTCTTACCTTTTTAGTCGAACGACTCATTTAAGTCGATAACCTAACCATGAGAAAATGGTCTTCATTCCGGACGACTCAACCCACGCATTATTTATTGCAGCTGTCTTTGTTTATCCACCAACCGAGACGCACCGAAGAAAACGATAACGAGGCGTGGAAACCGTAATCGTTTGTTTATTTTTTTTCCCCGCCATCTCTGTTGTTTATTCTTCGTTTCTGTTTCGGCGACTTGATTTCTTCCCTAATCGCTATTCTGTTATTGGGAAATCCAAGATCTGACTTGATGTTACCAGAATATTAGTACCACGTCGCTCCAAGGATTATTCCGGCGAGGCAGATAAATGACTTCTTTTATTTTAGCCAAATGGACGAAACAATCGAATATCGAATGAACCATTTTCGATGTCTTTTGATCTTCGGCGTAATGGAAGTTTGGAAGGGAATTATTGAAGCTGGCTTATATAAATTTAAACAGTAATTGATTATCGGAATTTCAAGGTTTGGGATTGGATTATTCCTTAAGAACCACTAAATTGTGTTTTTAATTCAATTGGAATCTTTTGGAATAAATTGTATTCTTAAAGATTCATTGTTTTCTTCTTCCTAATATCGGAAAAAATTGGTAACAATAATCGATTGCAAATGTAAATCGATTATTGAATTTAATATGTGTTTAGCCAGTTATCTATTCTTAAATTGAATAAAATTGAGAAACAATAAAATGGTCTACAAAGATTGGAAGTACGTTTTTGATTGATAGTTTTTATTGTTTAGATTGTAAAATAAATTTTAAGTTTTATTTCTTTTATTCTTTTTTTTTACTTCTCTTTTATCAGAAAACGTGAAATATCAACATTTTCTAAAACATATATTCAAGTATTTTTAGTCCTATATTAAAATCTAGTTTCAATTCTTCTTAAATTGTATACATTTTTTTTATACTTCTCTATTATCAGGAAACATGAAATATCAGCATTTGTTCTTTCGGAATTCTTTTCTCTCGATTCTTTTTGTTGTTCTTCCGGTGGCATCGGTTTTTCGCTGCCACTTAATTGAGTAGAAACAATGTAAGCTCTCTAAAATCGTTATCAGAGCGAAGGCCAGATCATTCTATTCTCTCTTACCTTTTTAGTTGAACGACTCATTTAAGTCGATAACCTAATCTAACAATATAAACCATTTTGTTATGTCACTCTGTCATTTTGTGCACACTTTAGGCTAATTGGACCGGAAACTACAATTTAAAGTGAATTCTGGACCACTAACAAACAACCATGCCATTGTCAGGATACGATTTTATGAAGTTTATGGTACTTCTGGCCAGCGCGCTTGCTAATTGGCCATCAGGTCGCTTCTAAACAATTTTATTCAAGCAATTCGTAATTTTCATGAGTTCATTTTCGAAAATATATTTTTAATTTTCTTTCTTTTTTGAATTCCTTCTATTAGTTCACACTCTCCCTATACATAACTTGCTCAAATTTTCAATCTCTAATAAAATACTTTTTATTCATTCACTCAAGTTCAAATACATTTTTTTTGAACTTGTAGTGGATGACACTTGATGTTAATACAGTTTTTTCAAATATTAATTTAGTAATTAAATTTAATTAATTAATTTTAGTTTTTTTTAGATTTAAGTTGCATATATCTACCAATAGATGGCGCCAGATAAAAAGATGAATTAAAATTATTTATAAAGGAATTTCTGCAGTATAGCGAGCAAAAAGTAGCAATTGACTTCAGTTGACAATTTTTTTTTTATATTACTGTTTCCTTTTTCTTTCTTGTGTTTTTTAGTTTTATACTAAAATCGAGTTTCAATTCTTCTTAAATTGTGTATATATATATATATACATAGTATATTTATATTTTACTTCTCTATCATCAGAAAACATGAAATATCAGCATTTTCTAAAATATATCTATTCCTTTTTTTTAGTCATATATTAAAATCTAGTTTCAATTCTTCTTAAATGTTATATATATATTGTACTTCTCTATTGTTCTTCTGTAAAACATGAAATATCAGAATTTGTCCTTTCGGAATTCTTTTCTCTCGATTCTTTTTGATGTTCTTCCGGTGCCATCGGTTTATCGTTGCCACTTAATTGAGGAGAAACAATGTAAGCTTTGTAAAATCGTTATCAGAGCGAACGCCAGCTCATTCTTTTCTCTTACCTTTTTAGTCGAACGACTCATTTAATTCGATAACCTAACCATGAGAAAATGGTCTTCCTTCCGGACGACTCAACCGACGCATTATTTATTGCAGCCGTCTTTGTTTATCCACCAACCGAGACGCACCGAAGAAAACGATAACGAGGCGTGGAAACCGTAATCGTTTGTTTATTTTTTTTCCCCGCCATCTCTGTTGTTTGTTCTTCGTTTCTGTTTCGGCGACTTGATTTCTTCCCTAATCGCTATTCTGTTATTGGGAAATCCGAGATCTGACTTGATGTTACCAGAATATTAGTACCACGTCGCTGCAAGGATTATTCCGGCGGGGCAGATAAATGACTTCTTTTATTTTAGCCAAATGGACAAAACAATCGAATTTCGAATGACCCATTTCGGCTGTCTTTTGATCTTCAAGCATAATGGAAGTTTGGAAGGGAATTATTGAAGTTGGCTTTTATAAATTTAAACAGTAATCGATTATCGGAATTTCAAGGTTTGGAATTGGATTATTCCATAAGAACCATTTACTTTGTGTTTTTAATTCAATTGGAATCTTTTTGGAATTAAATTGTTTTCTTAAAGATTCCTCGTTTGCTTCCTGATATCGGAAAAAATAGGTAACAGTAATCGATTGCAGACGTAAATCGATTATTGAATTTATTATGTGTTAAACCAGTTATCTGTTTTGAAATTCAATAAAAAAAAACAATAAAATGGACTAAACTTACTTCTACAAAGATTGAAGCAACACTTTTGATTTAAGTTCCTTATTGTATAGATTGTAAAACAAATTTGAAGCCTTATTTTATTTTGTTTCTTTTCTTTTTTTATTAAATTGATGAAAATAAGATTCGTTTCATGAGACTGAGATTTAATTTGATTTTGAAATTTACGCTCGCTATAGGCTGCTATATTCTTAATTAACCAATCGATCTCAGAAAATTTAAATCAAGACCTTATTTTCAATTCTATCAGCTATTCAGAATAAATTAAATTAGAAAGGGTTTTAAAATTTTGTTCTTTATTAAGAGTTTCGCTAATAGAGACGTTTCTTAAAGTTTCTAGAAACATTCACCATTTTGAATTCCACAATTGAGAGTCTATATCCGTTCGGCAGACTCGCCCCTGTCCATAAATCCAAATCCCCGTCTTGATGAACAGATCTCTTGACCATCTGGCGCGAAGTTTTTTTATGACCCCTGACAATTAAAACACTTCCAGAGATATCCCCCCTCACCTCAGCTGTGGCCGCCTTCCGTTGGTCATATCGGATTCCCGTCCGGTCAGGTATAGAGACTAACAACCACCCCCTTCCAAGGGACGCACATAGAATATAGTCTAACATATAATTCATATAATATCTATATAAAATTTTACCTTAATAACAAAAATATATTGCTCATATTGACACAACAGTTTACTAATTCGCTGTTTGTCTTAAGACAGTATTGAGTCAATAAGATGAAAAGGTAAAACAATAAATCGACTAGATTTGAATAATAGAACATTGGAAATAGAGTTAGAAAACTTAAAAACGAACATTTCTTAGATTATTTTTATAAACTAGGTTAATGTTTGGGACTGATGGCCAAGGACTAGTTTCTGTCAAATTAGAGGAGTTTCTGTCAAATTAGTGTGAAGTGTGCACAAAATAACCGTAGAGGGACAAACCAAAATTGTTTAGTTTCTTAGGTTAGATTAAATGATTCGTTAGAGTGAAAAGGTAAGAGGAAAGAACTTCGCTCTTAGAAAGAATTATTTTTTGTTCAAATTTTCAAAATAAAAATGCAATTTAAATTTAATTTAAGTATTTAAATTCAGTAAATGTTATTAAAAAATATTAGTGAATAATTTTTTTTTTCTTGGTGTCTTTGAAAATGGAGTTTTCTTTCCAAATTTCTCATTAAAATTAAACAGAAATTTTGCATTGTGAAAAAACACATCAGTTTATTTTTTAATGCGTTAAATGGCGGAAAATCTGAATAAATGCAGTTTATGGATTACATTTATTTCTCTTGTAGAAAGCTGTGAAAAAAGTTCTCTTAAAGGATAAGATTCTTTTATTGCTATCAGCTTTCCCTGAAAATTAGGTACTAAAATATTCAAATCTGAGTGTCAAGCGAGGATGAAAGAGAACAGTCTTCTAAAGTTTTTGACGGGCATATTAAAGTTCTAATAAATTATTCAAGAATGTGTAAAAAAATCTGAGAAGAGGGTTTTTTTTCCGTTGCAATAAAGAGATTTTTTTAGAAATATAATCACTATCAATGTAAATTATCCTTCTGAAAGATTTTTTTTTTGAAATTAAAGAATTGATTCATCTCATTTTATTCTTTCTTTGAAGAGCTAAAAACATTAAGATTAATTCGCTGTAAGTAGAAATACTCGATTATCCTTTTAAAAAGTTTAATTTACGCGTCAAATAGCTTTATTTAAAATTTAAATTAAACGAATTAAATACTTTATAAAAATCTATCGCAATAATCTATGGTAACGCTTCTGACATGGAATAATTAAGGTTAATATGAAAGTTGGAATGTGTTATTACGATTCGGTTTTATTTCGATTAATATGTTTTTAATTTGTTAATCTTGAATCTAAATTAAAATGAGAACTGTTTAATTCCTGTAGTAATGAAAAAAAATTAAAACTTCTTTTATTTTCTCTATGGAAGACAAAATTTCTTTTAACTTTTAATTGTTTAAATGAAATTAACGTCAAGTGTACAGTTAGAATAAGCTATAATTCCTAATTAATATTAATGAACAGTATTTGATATTTTTAATAGATATAGCGATATGAGTCACTATTATCAAATAATTCAAACTAATAGTATCTATTGATTTCACTGGAGTTTGAATGGCCGAGAGTCTAGCGCGTTGACGCTTGGTGCCACATGTTACGGGTTCGAATCCGGCGGGGGCATTGATGTTTATAGAGGTTCGAAATTCATTTTAAGCTGTAGGTCCCGATCTCATATGTATGTAGAGCGTCATGGAGCCACGTCAGACTTCTACCTACGGGTGTTCCATCACAACAGATGCTGCACCCTTTCCTCTGTTTTACGGGTTCGTGGGCTCGTGCTAGATGTCTACCAAATGCGATAAGAAAAATATTAAATTTATACAATTTTTATAAAAATCTAATGCAGACCATTTTATGTTTTTACGATGTTTTGAAAAAAATAAAGATTCATTTTATGCAAAATAATAATAATAATAATAATAATAATATTTTTCATTCAGCTAGGCACTTAGGCATTTTTTATTGAAGTTGAGTCTTGCATGTTCATGATTTTTTTAGGGCCTGAATGTCCGAGTGGCTGGCGCTCGTTACTACAAGTTTCGGGTTCGTTTCCCAGAGACGCGCTTGTAGTGATTCGGAACCACTTTAATCCATAGGTTCCTGTCTGAAATGATCGTAGAGAGTTGCGAGGGTATTGTTACTCCGCATCCGTAGCTTATCTTCAAGCTACACGCACCTTCTGGGTAGTGGTGAGTAACGTCAGTGCAGCGCTTACCTTGAGGCATCTAAGACAATTGTCTACGTCTTTGACAGCTGCATTAGAACAAAAAAAAATATTTTAGTGAGTAATATTTTTTCCTTGGTGTTTTTCCTTAGAGTTTTTCTTTTCAAATTTCTCATTAAAATTAAACTGAAATTTTGCAATGTGAAAAACACGTCAATTTATTTTTTAATGCCTTAAATGACTGAAAATCTGAACAAATGCAGTTGATGGATTAGATTTATTTCTCTTGTAGAAAGAAGCGAAAAAAATTCTATTAAAAGAGAAGATTCTTTTATTGCTGTCAGCTTTCCCTGAAAATTAGGTACTAAAATATTCAAATCTGACTGCCAAGTGAGGATGAAAGAGAACAGTCTTCTAAAGTTTTTGACGGCCATATTAAAGTTCTAATAAATTATTCACGAATGCCTAAAATAATCTGAGAAGAGGGTTTTTATCCGCTGCAATAAAGAGTTTTTTTAGAAATATAATCACTATCAATGTAAGTTATCTTTCTGAAGATTTTTTTTTTAAATCAAAGAATTGATTCATCTCATTTTATTCTTTCTTGTGGAGCTAAAAGCATTAACATTAATTCGCTGTAAGATGAAATGCTCGATTATCCTTTTTATAAAGTTTAATTTACGCATCAAATAGCTTTATTTAAAATTTAAAGGAAACAAATTGAATATTTTATAAAAATCTATCGCAATAATCTTTGTTAACACATTTGACATGGAATACTTACGGTAAAAAGGAGAATTGAAATGTTTCTGAATGTTATTATAATTCTTATTTTCTTCGATTAATATGTTTTTAATTAATTAAGCTTTAAATATTAAAATTTAAATTAAAACAAGTTTAACATTTAAATTAAAACAGAGAACTATTTAATTCTTATAATAATAAAAGAAAATTATACCTTTTTTTTTCTCAAGGGAAGACCAAACTCCTACTAATTACCAGACGTCGCAAAAATTATTGAACTAAACAAGTATTTTGGGCTCTATTTTTTGATTTATTAAATTAAATCCATTAACCTTTTTTTCCTAAGCTCAATAGCTGTTTATATAATAACGTAGTGTGGATACCAAATTTAATCTAAAACATTCTTTTAAAGTACTCGATGCACTTAATTAACTAAAAATAAATATCTGCAAATAACCTATAAAACTGCCATAGCACTGTTAAAGCCCATCAACACTAGAAACGAGAACGACTGATTCAGATTCTCTAACCAGATATAAACCGGTTTTTTACAACCCTTCATGTGTGCCATTTGTCTCGACCCCGCTCCGACCAGAATCGGTTTTTTCCTCACATCAAAGGGATTCTCACGGACCACATATACAACCAGCTGTCAATCACAGCCAAAGATAATGGTGGGTTATTTCTCGTGGCCAGACGGGACCCCCGAGTGTGATCGCGTTGGGATTGATTCGATTCGACTCGTACTCTCGTTTGGACGCCCCTTATTAAGAATCTTCAACATTGTGATGCCCTATAATCCACGAATTAATTTACGGTAAAATATAAAAATAAATATATTACTACAATATTATTCATAGTAGCAATTGGTACACAGATAGCAAATAGAAGAACTTATATCAATGTACCAATATAACTTGCACATTATAAAATATTCGTATGCATTCAAATGACTAATTTTTAGATTGCAGGTTAAACATAACGCATTTATAACCTAAACTCTCTTCCCAGCAAGACGAATGTTTTTGAACGATACCATTAGTTTTAGCCTCTTTTTTTATACTATGCGTGGTAAAGCCCTGTGCGTCCAACAAATAAAAGTAATTGCTAATATTAAATACTTACATATAGAGAAACTTGTCTAGGATCATCGTCATTGGGCTTGGTATTTTTAATATGGGGATTGCATTTGCATCTGTGTTGCTATTTTGGCCTCAATTGTGTTAAACGTCCAGCATAGCGACTCATCTTTTCTTATCAGATTCTTATCCACAGCTGCTGCTTCGAAGGCATAGATACTCCTCAACACAAGGTGCAGCCTGATGGCAAATTGACTAACGCTCTGGCCGTTTGGTATCACAGGCTTCAGGCTCAAATCCTGGCGGTGTCTTGGATGTTTGTGAATGGTTAGGAATCCACGTTAAACTATAGGTTCCGATCTTATTAGCTTAAAGTGTGCAAAAAATGACCGCAGAGCGACAAATCAAAACCAGTTTATCGAGATTCTCGCTTCTGTATTACTGCTCTTTTTCGTTACTACCTTTGTTTTTGAAGAACGCTTCACTACGGCCTTCTGTCTCCCGATCTTATGACCTTTTAGACTTTTGTTATTTCCTTTTTAAGCCATAATTTTCTCTGTATAATATCCCATCACTTTTATATAAAGACCCCCTCGTGGTCCTCGTCGGTTTGGGAGAGAGAGATCATATCTTTCGAATTATCGGCTGATCCCCATGCAATGTACCATTTTGTCTCTCACTGTACAAGATCCATGATGCGGGTTAATTTAGCTTGGTTTGTCGGTCTACTGTCATTTTGTGCACACTTTAGGCTAACTTGACCGGGGCCTACAGTTTAATAAGGATTCCGAATCACTAACAAATACCCATGCCACTGCCAGGATTTGAACTTGAAGCCTGTAGTACCAAAGTTCAGTGCGCTAGCCAAATGGCCGTCAGGCCGAGTGATACGAGTTACAGGTTGACTTCTCACCCTCGATGATCCAGCCGGTCGTTTTTTTCCATGACGCATAAATATCTCTAAGGTCCACTTACACAGTATACTGGACAGTATAATAAGGTATACAATAAAGTCCCCTACTATTGCAAACATACTCTTAGACATAACTCTACTTTCGACCCCCACCGTTAAGTATATCTTGAACATCAACAATGAGATGCAACAAAACACTTTCAACCTGGACGACGTGCATTAAGTATTTATTCACAAGAAATCTCTTGCCATCATTTTTTCCGTCGAAAAACAAACTCTGACTAATTGTCCAGCATCCTTTTCTATTATTATTTCTGAATTTACAGCTCTTGTCAATTTTACCAGGAGGGGGAGGAGAGAAGTTTAAAAACATTTAACTATTTTTACTACTTATATAAATTAAAAAAAAAAATTACGTACAATAACCAATAGAAAAGAATTACTTGAATTTTAAACATAAAAAAAATTACATTATACAACAAATCGTCACGGCATTTTGCAATGGTAAGCAAAAAGTCTACGAGTCAAAAAACCTTGGTTGATCATTTTTTTTCTTCCTTTCAAGTTTCTTTATACAAGAGACCTTCCTCAATGAAGATAAACAATTTAATTGAATTTAAGCAATTAAGTGAAATTGTAAGAATTACAAGTAATTAATTGAAAAAATAGAGCTGGCAACTTAAGAGAAGGCTTGCTAATTGCCGTCAACTCAACTATCCCTTGCACAGCTGTAACTTTCTGTAATTTTCCTCATTCAGAATACGAAATACAAGCAAACACAATGCATCTCTCTACAAAAACAATTATCATAGTCACCATTTACTCCCAACTGACAACAAAATGATTTGATACAGTTCATCAAACATCTCATCGTAGGTTCTTCTACCATTAATAACAATTCCTAATTTTTTTTCAATTGGATCTTGGGTAATAATTTTAACATCTTTACCACCAGCACTCTAACTCATATTACACCATCTTCTTACAGCCTTCTACATCCATCCATTGCTAATACAGATATCTATCGCATTTTTTTCATAGAGTCGAACATGTTAGTGATCATTTGCCAATCAAACTGCCCTTCAAATTCAGTAATAATCACAAAAGTTATAGATAGGGTATCATATGGTTAAAAAAACTTCATTCTCTTCAAGAACCTCATAACATATCACATACTTTTGGATAATACTCCGATTTAAATTTATTCATTTCTAATATTTAAAAAAAATAAAACAAATCGCGCTGTTTTTATCAATAAACGATACCCTTGTGGAATCTACAATGCAGCAATGTAAAAGGAAAAGCTTAGATAAAACTCGAATCCAACTTTTCTGGCATCTCCGGATAGTTTACAAGAAAACTTTAGCAACTCTACGTTTCCTAACATCTCAGCTAAAAAGAAAATAATGAGACCCTATTTGTGAATATACAGGACACAACGACAAAATTTACAAAATTATCAAGGCAATTCGTAACAGGTATAATCAGAATCAAAATTAGATAGCAACAAAATCTTTCACTATAATTCCGTATCGTGCACCATGGATCCAAGGAAAGCAACACATTTTAGCATCGCTTTCGTCATGCAATTTATTCCCTTTAATCTTTCTGAAGATTTCATTTTGAACTAGAGTGATCTGTTTACCTTCAGGGAACTAAAAGATGCAATTCGTACTACTCCTCATACTTCTCCAGGAAGTTATGAGATACCAGCCAAACTAATTAAAATTCTTCCCGACTGCTACTTTCAACAGATGCCAAAAAGTTTTTAATAATATTTAGCACACTAGCAACATTCCAAAAGAGGAGTTTACTGCACAAATCATTCCAATTCTTAAACCAAAAACAACAGTTCTCCCAGCTCATATAGACCAATTGCTGTAACTTCAGTTGTAAGTAAAATATTCGGAAGAATTATACTGAAAAATGAAGGATTATTTTAAGAAACGGAAAAGTTCAGTCATCATTCAAGATTTATACCGCTTAAAGACTGTATGTCTACTATACCTCTTCAGAAGATTGTAGAAATTAAAAACGAATAATATTTCATTTTTGTTAAAATTTGATATTTCAACAGCATACGATTTAATGCGAAGAGAGGATTTAATTTATAAAATATAGGTAGAGTGGTAGAACCAAAGGTAGAGCAGTAATGTAGATATATAATTTAATTAATCACAGGAATTATTTTGTAAAAGGGAGAAATTGTTTCGATGAGCGTATTTTTCACTCACGGGGTACATAGGGTAGCATTCTTAGCGCTTTTTTTACATGAATGACCTCTTTGACATCATTCCCAATTATAACGAATGCTGAATTTATGCACATGGCATTTTACATTTAGTAATGAAAAAAAAAAAAACTCAAAGTTCGCTAAAATCTACGAATTTAATTTCATAAAATCATACAATAATGTACCACTTGGAAATTCATTTTTACTTGAAGAAATGAATTCCTTTTTTGGTCCACGTGGAAATTAATTTTTTTTTAACCTGAAAAAAACCCTTAATTTTTCGAATAAAAGATAAATTTCCATGAAATCATACCCGACTTCATGGGCTCATTTCCTCGCATAACCTCACATTCAAACAACTTTTTTCGTACTTAAAAATGAAAGTCAGGAAAAGGTTAAATGGCATCACAGTAAATGAAGCATATTCATGAGGTTCTAATTCTTGGCACCTCATAAAAATTGTAAATTCCACTTTTCGAAGCAATCTTAGATTCGGTTCTCCAATTTTTATTTGTTCTGGCCTTTGCGAACTATTTAAATTTAATTCTCTGTATCATCTTGCTCTACGTTTTTTCAGCAGGCCCTGCTTTTCTTCTCTCCTGCTTCATATAATACACAAAGAAGCTCGTAAACTTCCATCGTTTCATAGACAGTTCATACTGCCGGAAAGTTTCCTTTCTTTTGAAACCTCCTTTCGACTCCAGATATCTTAGATCAGGCAATCCTTCGTCATGTTTAAAACATCCTATTCCCCTTCAAACCTGTTGGATAACTTAAACATCAACGCTTTCTTTTTAATTCTATCTTTGCCTCCAATTGGAAAACATTCGAAAATCTTTTTCCACTTTGCCGATTTACTTTTCAAAACCCCATGATATCATTAAAAATCTTTTTTGAAAGGTAAAAAAGACAAAAGTTGGAAAGATAGGTTGTTTTAAAATCCGATGCATGTAAACACTACAAATAAATTGTAGTCATCTTTATCATTAGTAGTCATCTTTATCATCAGAATCATTATTACAAGAATCTTCTTCTGGAAAGATTTCGAACTATAATAGAATTTGTACAGGATAAACTAGCATTATTAGACTAGAACTAGTATTCATTTTATATACAGCACACAACTACACCATTCTTAAAAACAATCTCTCAGTTCTACAAGCATTTAAAAACAGCAATTTTCAATCAACACGAATAATCAAACTACTTTGAAATCATCTAGTGAAAATCTTAAAGTTATATTAATCAAATCCATCAGGACTCCCAGACACTTCAGCATTAAAGAAAGTAGCTTGTTGATTCCTTAAAAAAAGTTACAATAATCTTTAATTACATTTTTTCTGAAGACCTTATTTTTCCCCAAAATGAGATAACATTAATTAACATTAGCATAATGTATAAAAATAACCTAAGAGATGTTCGTTTTTAAGTTAGCTCTAATTGCACCGATATATTATTCAAATCTTGTCGATCTATGGTTTTATGTATTCATTCATTTCATTTTTGTTTTTGCTGCTTACTGTCTTAAGACAAACAGGAAATAAGAAAACACAAAAAAGAAACACGTTACCAAAAATTCTAAGAAAACCCACTTTTAGCGGTAGACCCTTAATAAAGAACAAATCTTTTCCCCCCAATAAAAACAAAATCCCTTCTAATTTTATTTATTCTGAATAGCTGACGATATTTTGGAAATTTGGTCTTAAAAGATTTACATTTTTTGAGATCGATTGAATAATTAGGAATAAAGCAGTCTATGGAGAACGTAAATCCCAAATCAAATTAAATCTCAGTCTTACGAAACGAATCTTGTTTTCACGAATTTAAAAAAAAAAAGAGAAATAAAATAAAATAAGGCTTATTTATTTTATAATCTAAACAATAAAGAATATAAATCAAAAACTTAGTTTCAATCTTTTCAGAAGTAATTCAGTCCATTTTATTGTTTTCAATGTTATTCAATTAAATAATAGATAACTGGTTTAACACATAATAAATTCAATAATCGCTTTACGTTTACAATCGATTATTGTTACCTATTTTTTCCGATATCAGGAAGCAAACGATGAATCTTTAAGTAAACAATTTATAGTATTCCAAAAGATTCTAATTGCATTAAAAACACAAAGTAAATGGTTCTTATGGAATAATCCAATTCCAAACCTTGAAATTCCGATAATCTATTACTGTTTAAATTTATAAAAGCCAACTTCAATAATTCCCTTCCAAACTTCCATTATGCCGAAGATCAAAAGACAACCGAAATGGTTCATTCGATATTCGATTGTTTTGTCCATTTGGCTAAAATAAAAGAAGTCACTTATCTGCCTCGCCGGAATAATCCTTGCAGCGACGTGGTACTAATATTCTGGTAACATCAAGTCAGATCTCAGATTTCCCACTAACAGAATAGCGATTAGGGAAGAAATCAAATCGCCGAAACGGAGACGAAGACAAAAAAGGGGAAAAAAGGAGGGAAAAAATAAACAAACTATTACGGTTTCCACGCATCGTTATCGTTTTCTTCGGTGCGTCTCGGTTGGTGGATAAACAAAGACAGCTGCAATAAATAATGCGTCGGTTGAGTCGTCCGGAAGGAAGACCATTCTCTCATGGTTAGGTTATCGACTTAAATGAGTCGTTCGACTAAAAAGGTAAGAGAAAAAAAATGAGCTGGCGTTCGCTCTGATAACGATTTCACAAAGCTCACATCGTTTCTACTCAATTAGGTGGCAACGATAAACCGATGCCGAAGAACAACAAAAAGAATCGAGAGAAAAGAATTGGAAGAAAGAATAAATGCTGATATTTCATGTTTCGTGATGACAGAGAAGTAAATATATATATATATATATGTATACCCCATTTAAGAAGAATTGAAACTATATTTTAAGATAAGACTAAAAAAAAATTATATATATATTTTAGAAAATGCTGATATTTCATCATGCTTTCTGATGATAGAGAAGTAAAAAAAAGTAATATAAAAAGAAAAAAAAAAAAAAAAAAAAAAAATTAAAGCAATTAGTACTTTTTTCACTATATTGCCGAAAGACCTTTATAAATAATTTTCATTTATTTTTTTTTGTTTATCTGGCGCCATCTATTGGTAGATACATGCAACTTAAATCTAAGAAAAAAATAA
Organism: Caerostris darwini; assembly: GCA_021605075.1. Classification (NCBI taxonomy): domain Eukaryota; kingdom Metazoa; phylum Arthropoda; class Arachnida; order Araneae; family Araneidae; genus Caerostris; species Caerostris darwini. The sequence goes on along the minus strand of BPLQ01007358.1, from coordinate 45,879 downwards.
AATTAATTAATGTACTTTAATTAATGAAATGATATTTGATAAAACTGTATTATCATCAAGTGTCATCCACTACAAGTTCAAAAAAAAAATGTTTTTGAACTTGAGTGGATGAATAAAAAGTATTTTATTAACGATTGAAAATTTGAACAAGATATATATAGGAATAGTGTGAGCTAATAGAAGGAAATGAGTTAAAAACAAGTAAAACTTAAAATTTATTTTGTAATCTAAACAATAAAAATATAAATCAAAAACGTCCTTCCAATCTTTGTAGACCATTTTATTGTTTTCAATTTTATTCAATTTAAGAATAGATAACAGGTTTAACGCATAATAAATTCAATAATCGATTTACGTCTGCAATCGATTATTGTTACCTATTTCTTCCGATAACAGGAAGAAGAAACGATGCATCTTTAAGAAAACAATTTATTCCAAAAGATTCCAATTGAATTAAAAACACAAAGTAAATGGTTCTTATGGAATAATCCAATTCCAAACCTTGAATTCCTATAATCGATTACTGTTTAAATTTATAAAAGCCAACTTCAATAATTCCCTTCCAGAACTTCCATTATGCCGAAGATCAAAAGACAAACCGAAATGGTTCATTCGAAATTCGACTGTTTCGTCCATTTGGCTAAAATAAAAGAAGTCATTTATCTGCCTCGCCGGAATAATCATTGCAGCGACGTGGTACTAATATTCTGGTAACATCAAGTCAGATCTCGGATTTCCCAATAACAGAATAGCGATTAGGGAAGAAATCAAATCGCCGAAACGTAAACGAAGAAAAAAAAGTGGGGAAAAATAAACAAACGATTACGGTTTCCACGCATCGTTATCGTTTTCTTCGGTGCGTCTCGGTTGGTGGATAAACAAAGACAGCTGCAATAAATAATGCGTCGGTTGAGTCGTCCGGAAGTAAGACCATTTTCTGATGGTTAGGTTATCGACTTAAATGAGTCGTTCGACTAGAAAGGTAAGAGAAAAGAATAAGTTCGCTCTGATAACGATTTTACAAAGCTTACATTGTTTCTACTCAATTAAGTGGCAACGATAAACCGATGCCACCGCAAGAACAAAAGGAATCCAAGATAAAAGATTTCCGAAAGAACAAATTCTGATATTTCATTTTTTCCTGATGATAGAGAAGTAAAAAAAAATTATATATATAAATAAATATATATATCATTTAAGAATTGAAACTAGATTTTAAAAGAAGACTAAAAAAAAAAAAAAAAATAATAATATATATTTTAGAAAATACTGTTATTTCTTTTTTTTTTTTTTTTTTTTGATGGTAGATAAGTAATATATATATATATGTGTAATATAATTTAAGAAGAATTGAAACTAGATTTTAAGATAAGACAAAAACATTGAATATATATATATTAGAAAATGAATTCAGCATAAGTTCTTGTATAAAATTGTTTAAATTGTGAAGAATTTTTTCGTACTTAGTTGTTTCAAATTGTTTAGTTTTACAAAAGGTATTTTTATTTTCTAAGCATGTATTTATTTACATTCAATTCTGAGTTTAAAATTTAAAAATAGAGCAACAAAGATGCGACTGTTTTTTCGAAATAATCTGCTTTTCAAACAAAAATCAGGATGCAAAAAAATAAAACAATGCCGATAAAGCAGTTGAAAGAATTGCTGCCATTACGAAATACAGAGCATTATGGGGCATTTTTAGAAAAATAAACACATCTTTATAAATTCGTGCAATTTATCTAACAGGATTAAGCCAGGGATAAATTTGTTAAACTAATTCCGAAAGAATCGAAGTGTTACTTAATCTTTTTTAAAAGAAATTTATTGAAACTTAAGTGACTTATTATTTTTTTAAAAAAAATCCCCTGTAAGACTAAATGTGTTATTAAACTTTGGAGTTAATTAATTTTTGTAGAAAGTCTGCATTGATCCCTTTAATGGTATTTGAATAAATCTTCGTAAATTTCAAAGTAAACAAATAGTCAGACAAAATCCATTAACAACTTCAACTTCTACTTTTTTTATTTTATAAGCTGATGTTTTTTATCTTATGAGGCATCATTACTTTCATTCTAAGCAAATAAAAATTACTAGTCAAATAACGCATCTTAAAATTCTGATTTTTAAATAAAATTTAAAAAATAATTTGGTTTTTAATTTAATTGAGAATTTTGTTTAATATTATATATTTACAAGACTAAAAAAAAAATATTCCTTTAAATACGATAAAAAAAATTGCAAAATTATAATCATGCGATAATTGACATATAGTGTGGAACTTCATATTCAGATAAACTATTTCAGATAAATTCTCAAAAACGATATTAAATAAAAAATCTCAAAAAGCTAAAATATTGGGGCCCGACTCGAGCTCAGTGGCTACGAGCGCCGCTGCTGAGCATTAAGTCTGACTTTGTTTTGTCGCTACGGCCATTTTCTGCAGGCTTTAGACTAATTAGACCGGGATCTACAGTTTAACGTGAATTTCGAATCACTAGCAAACATCCATGACACAACCGATGCCAAAAAAATTTTTTAATAGTATTTGGCTCACTAGCAACATTCTAAAAGAATGGTTTATTGCACAAATCATTCAAATTCTTAAACCGAAAACCGCACTTCTCCCAACTCATACTACAGACCAATTGCTTTAACTTCAATTGTAAGTAAAATATTAGAAAGAATTATACTGAAAATGAATGATTATTTTAAGTAATAGATAAGTTCAGTCATCATTCAAGATTTATTCCGTTTAAAGACTTTATGTATAGCACCTTATCCCTTCGTAAAATTGTAGAAGTTAAAAACGAATAATATTTCATTTTTGTGAAAATTTGTTATTTCAACAGCATATGATTTAATGTGGAGAGAGGACTTAATTTATAAAATCTTTCAAGTAGGAATCAAAGGTTGAGCTTTCAAAGTAGATATATAATTTAATTAATCATTGAAATTATATCATAAAAGAGAGAAATTGTTTCGATGAAAATATTTTTCACTCGCGAGGTACAGCAGGATAGCATTCTTAGCGCTTTCCTTTTTACATCTCCTTTCCTTTCCTTTTTATCCTCGTTTTCCTTTTTGGGAGCGACACCTTTGATATCATTCCCAATTATAGTGAATGAATAATTTATGCAGATGACATTTTATATTTAGTAATGAAAAAAAAAAAACTCAAAAGGTTCGCTCAAATCTACGAATTTAATTTCACTAAATCACACAATGATGTGCGATTTGAAAATTCATTTTTTAACCTGAAAAAAAGTTAATTTTTTAATAAAGGACAAATTCTTATTCAACATCTGCATTCCATGAAATCGGGTGTGTTTTCATGTAATGCAAATTTTTTTATGAAATAATTATGATTTTTTTTATGAAATTATGTTTGTAAATTAAAGCGAAAGCGAAACCTTTTCAGTTGTTTTTCACTACTAAAAATAAAATGGCGTCTGCGTAAACTAGGCATTCACTATAACTGGGAATGATATTAAGGATGTCGTTCATGTAAAAAAGAAATGCTCTAAGAATGCTACCCCTCTTATTACCAAAAGTGGATTATACTTTCATAAAAACAGTTTCTCCATTTTACGAAACAATTCCTGTGATTAATTAATATATATATCTACTTTTTCGCTTTACATTTGATTCCTAGTGTTAAGATTTCATTAATGCCTCATTTTCTCGCGTAATGACAACTTTTTTCGTACTTAAAAAAGAAGGTCACGAAAAAGTTAAATGGCAACACCGCAATTGTTGAGGCTGTCATTCTTGGCACCTCATAAGCATTGGAAAATCCACTTTTCGAAGCAATCTTGGATTTGATTTTCCAATTTTTATTTCTTCTTGCCTTTGCGAACTGTTTAAATTTAATTCTCTGTATCACTTTGCTCTACGTTTTTGCAGCAGGCCCTGCTTTTCTTCTACCCTGCTTTTTATCCTACACAAAGCTTGTAAACTTCCATCGTTTCATAGAGAATTCATACTGCCGGAAAGTTTCCTTTCTTTTGAGCCCTATTTTTAACTCCAGATATCTTAGATATCCAATCCTTCGTCATGTTTAAAACAACTTATTCCCCTTCAAACCTACTGGATTACTTAAACATCTATACTTTCTTTTTAATTCTATCTTTTCTTCCAAATGGAAAACATTCGAAAATCTCTTTCCACTTTGCCGATTTACTTTTCAAAACCACATGATATCATTAAAAATCTTTTTTGAAAGGTAAAAAAGACAAAAGTTGGAAAGATAGGTTGTTTTAGAATCCGATGCATGTAAACACTACAAATAAATTGCAGTCATCTTTATCATCAGTATCTTTATCAGAAGAATCTTCTTCTACTTTTTGGAAAGATTTCGAACTATAATAGAATTTGTGCAGAATAAACTAGAATTGTTAGACTAGAACTAGAACTAGTATGCCTTTTATATACAGCAAAAAACTACATCATTCTTACAAACAATCTCTCAGTTCTACAAGCATTTAAAAACAGAAATTTTCAATCAACACGAATAATCAAACTACTTTGAAATCATCTAGTGAAAATCTTAAAGTAATATTAATCAAATTCATCAGGAGTCCCAGACTCTTCAGCATTAAAGAAAGTAGCTTGTTGATTTCTTAAAAAAAGTTACAATAATCTTTAATTACATTTTTTATCAAGATCTTACTTTGAAGATCTTTACTTGTATAAAAATAACATAACAGATGTTCGTTTTTAAGTTAGCTCTATTTGCAACGATATTTTTATTAAATCTTGTCGATCTACACTGAAGTGACAAAAGTCTTGGGATAGCAATATGCAAATTTTCAGATGGCAGTAGCATCGCGTAGAACAGGTATAAATGCGCAGTGCTTTCGCAGAGCTTTCATTTCTGTTCAAGTTATTCATGTGAAGAGGTTTTGACGTGATGATGACCGCACGACGGGAATTAACAGACTTTGAACGCGGAATGCTAGTTGGAGCTAGACGCATGGGTCATGCCATTTCGGAAATCGTTAGGGAATTCAACATTCCCAGATCCACTGTGTCAAGAGTGTGCCGAGAGTATGAAATTTCAGGCATAACATCCCACCATGGACAGCGCATTGGTCGACCGCCTGCACTTAACGACCGAGACCGGCGACGTCTGCGAAGAGTCGTAAATTCTAACTGACAAGCAACACTGCGTCAAATAACCGCAGAAATCAATGTGGGACGTACAAGGGACTTGTCTGTTAGAACTGTGCGGAGAAATTTGGCTTTCTTGGGCTATTCCAGCAGAAGACCGACTCGAGTGCTTTACTGACAGAACGACATCGCTTGCAGCGACTCTCGTGGGCACGTGAGCATATCGGTTGGTCCCTAGATGAATGGAAAACTGTGGCCTGGTCCGATGAGTCACGATTGCAGTTGGTAAGAGCTGATGGTAGGGTTCGAGTGTGGCGCAGACCCCACGAAGCCATGGACCCAAACTGTCAGTAAGGCACTGTTCAAGGTGGTGGTGGCTCCGTAATGGTGTAGGCTGTTTTTTCATGGCATGGACTTGGTCCTCTGGTGCGACTGGACCGAACATTGACTGGAAATGCTTATGTTCAGCTACTTGGAGATCACTTGCAGCCATTCATGGACTTCATGTACCCAAACAAGATGGGATTTTTATGGATGACAATGCGCCATGTCACCGGGCCACAACTGTTCGCGATTGGTTTGAAGAACATTCTGGGCAATTCCAACGAATGATCTGGCCACCTAGATCGCCCGACATGAATCCCATCGAGCATTTATGGGACATCATCGAGAGGTCTGTTCGTGCCCAAAATCCTGCACCATCAACGCTTTCACAATTATGGACGTCTATCGAGACAGCATGGCTCAATATTCCTGCAGAAGACTTCCAACGACTTGTTGAGTCCATGCCACGTCGAGTTGCTGCACTTCGCCGCTCGAAAGGAGGGCCGACACGATATCAAGAGGTATCCCATGACTTTTGTCACTTCAGTGTATTGTCTTATCTCTTCATTCATTTCATTTTTTTGCTCCTTACTGTCTTAAGACAAGCAGGAAATAAGAAAACACAAAAAAGAAACATGTTACCAAAAACTCTAAGAAAATCCACTTTTAGCGGAAGACAACTAATAAAGAAAAAATACTGACGATATTTTGGAAAGTTGGCTACAAAAGATTTACATTTTTTGAGTTCGATTGAATAATTGCGAATAAAGCAGTCTATGGAGAACGTAAATCTCAAATCAAATTAAATCTCAGTCTCAAGAAAAAGGAATCTAGTTTTCGTCAATTTTCAAAATAAAAAAAATAAAAAAATGCAAGGCTTAAAATTTATTTTATAATCTAAACAGTAAAGAATATAAATCAAAAGCGTAGTTCCAATTCTTATAAAAGTAAGTTTAGACCATTTTATTGTTTTCGATTTTATTCAATTAAATAATACATAACTGGTTTAACACATAATAAATTCAATAATCGATTTACATCTGCAATCGATTTATTGCTGCCTAATTTTTCGATATCAGGAAGCAAGCAAACGATGAATCTTTAAGAAAACAATTTATTCCAGAAGATTACAATTGAATTAAAAATACAAAGTAAATGGTTCTTATGGAATAATCCAATTCCAAACCTTGAAATTCCGATAATCGATTACTGTTTAAATTTATAAAAGCCAACTTCAATAATTCCCTTCCAAAACTTCCATTACGCCGAAGATCAAAAGACACCGAAAATGGTTCATTCGATATTCGATTGTTTTGTCCATTTGGCTAAAATAAAAGAAGTCATTTATCTGCCTCGCTGGAATAATCCTTGCAGTGACGTGGTACTAATATTCGTCCGGAAGGAAGACCATTTTCTCATGGTTAGGTTATCGACTTAAATGAGTCGTTCGACTAGAAAGGTAAGAGAAAAGAATGAGCTGGCGTTCGCTCTAACGATTTCACAAAGCTTACATTGTTTCTACTCAATTAAGTGGCAACGATAAACCGATGCCACCGGAAGAACAACAAATAGAATCGAGAGAAAAGAATTCGAAGAGAGAACAAATGCTGATATTTCATGTTTCCTGATGATAAAGAATTAAATATATATATATATATATATATATATACAATTTAAGAAGAATTGAAACTAGGTTTTAAGATAAGACTAAAAAAAATTGAATACATATTTTAAAAAATGCTGATATGAGTTTTAAAAAAATAAAAAAAAAAAAAGTAAGACTTAACATTTATTTTATAATCTAATCAATAAAAAATATAAATCGAAAACGTACTTCCAATCTTTGTAGAGCATTTTATTGTTTGCAATTTTATTCAATTTTAAGAATAGATAACTGTTTTAACACATAATAAATTCGATAATCGATTTACGTTTGAAATCGATTTTGTTATACGAGAGACCTTTATCAATCTTGATGAATCAAACACAACGTATTTCCGTATAAATACAATTAGCATTGTCACCATTTGCTGCCAATTGACAACAGAATGATTTAATGCAGTTCATCCTCAAACATCCTAATTTAGGCTCCTCCATCATAAACAGAAATTCTTAATTATTTGAATTGAATCTCAAATAACTTCAACATCCTTAACACTAGCACGCTATCTCACATTACACCATCATATTCAACCCTTCTTCATCTATCCATTGTTAATGCAGAATCTATCGTATTTTTTTTTCATAGACTCGAAGATGTTGAGGATCATTTAGCAATCCAACTGTCCTTCAAAACTCAGTAAGAATCCCAAATGTTATAGACAGGCTATCATATGGTCAAAGATACTTCATTCTCTTCAAGAACCCCAGAGCATCTCGCACACTTTTGGATAATACTCTGATTTGCATTTCGTCATTTCTAATATTTTAAAGAATAACAAGAAAAATTAGTCTACAATGCAGCAGTATTCTGCAATGTAAAAGAAAAAGCTTAGATCAAACTCGAACGCAACTATTCTGGAATCTCCGGAAAACTTACAAGAAATCTCTAACTCTACGTCTCCTAATATCGAAGCTAAAAAGAAAATAATGACAACCCATTTGCGAATCTGCATGACACAACGGCAAAATTTACAAAATTATCAAAGCGATTTATAAAAAGAATAATCAGAATCAGAATTAGACAGCAACAAGATCTTTTACTCTAATTCCAATTCGTGTACCATGGAATTAGAGAGATCCCAAAGCAAGCAAATCTCTTGGAAACACATTTTAATATCCCTTTCGGTATGCAATTTATTCTTGATCTTTCCGAAGGTTCCATTCTCAACTACAGTGATCTGCTTACCTTCAGTGAACCGAAAGATGCAATTCGTGCTACTCCATATACTTCCCCAGGAAGTTATGAGATACCAGCCAAACTAATTAAAATTCTTCCCCACTGCTACTTTCAACAGATGCCAAAAAGTTTGTAATAATATTTGGCTCACTAGCAACATTCCAAAAGAGTGGTTTACTGCACAAATCATTCCAATTCTTAAACCGAAATCGGCGCTTCTCCCAACTCTTAATGAACAATTGCTTTAACTTCAATTATAAGCAAAATATTAGAAAGAATTATACTGAAAAGTGAGTGAATATTTTAAGTAATAGATAAGTATTGATGTAATAGGTAATCTTGAAAATATATCATCATTCAAGATTTATCCCATTTAAAGACTATATGTATACCTTATCCCTTCATAAGATTGTGGAAGTTAAAAACGAAACATATTTCTTTTTTATTAAAACTTGATATTTCAACAGCACATCAAGTTTTAATAAATATGAAAAATGTGGAGAGACGACCTAAATTATAAAATCTTAAAACTAGGAATCAAAGGTAGAGCTGCAAAGTAGATATATAATTTAATTAATCACAGGAATTATTTCGTAAAATTTAGAAACTGTTTCGATCAAAGTATTTTCTATTCCGGAGGTACAGCAGGGTAGCATTCATAGCGCTTTCCTTTTTGCATAAGAGGCATCTTTGATATCATTTCCAATTACAGTGAATGCCTAATTTACGCAGATGGCATTTCATATTTAGTAACAAAAAATTCATAAAATCTCACAATGATGTGCTACTTAGAAATTAATTTTTTTAACCTGAAAAAAAACGAAGTTAATTTTTCAAATAAAAGACAAATTAACATTCTAAATTTACAAATTTTCATTCCATGAAAACATATTCGACTTCATGACCTCATTTTCTCGCATAATCACACCTTCAAACAACATTTTTCGTACTTAAAAATGAAAGTCAGGAAAAGGTTAAATGGCATCACAGTAAATGAAGCAAATTCATGAGGTTGTCGTTCTTGGCACCTTATAAAAAAATGGAAAATCCACTTTTCGAAGTAATCTGGGATTTGGTTCTCCAATTTTTATTTCTTCTCGCCTTTGCGAACTATTTAAATTTAATTCTCTGTATCACCTTGCTCAACGTTTTTCAGCAGGCCCTGCTTTACTTCTACCCTGCTTCTTATCCTACACAAAGAAGCTGGTAAACTTCGTTCGTTTCATAGACAGTTCATACTGCCGGAAAGTTTCCTTTCTTTTGACCCATCCTTTCAACACCAGATATCTTAGTCAGGCAATCCTCCGTCATGTTTAAAACATCCGTTTCCCCTTCAAACCTGTTCGATAACTTAAACATCTACGGTTTCTTTTTAATTCTAATTGGAAAATATTCGAAAATCTCTTTCCACTTTGATGATTTACTTTTCAAAACCACATGATATCATTAAAAATCTTTTTTGAACGATATAAAAGACAATAGTTGGAAAGATAGATTGTTTTAGAATACGATGCACGAAAACACTACAAATAAATTGTAGTCATCTTTATAATCAGTATCTTTATCAGAAGAATCTTCTTCTGGAAAGATTTCGAACTATAATAGAATTTGTACAGGATAAACTAGCATTATTAGACTAGAACTAGTATTCATTTTATATACAGCACACAACTACACCATTCTTAAAAACAATCTCTCAGTTCTACAAGCATTTAAAAACAGAAATTTTCAATCAACACGAATAATCAAACTACTTTGAAATCATCTAGTGAAAATCTTAAAGTTATATTAATCAAATCCATCAAGACTTCCAGACACTTCAGGAGTAAGGAAAGTAGCTTGTTGATTCCTTAAAAAGGTTACAATAGTCTTTAATTATATTTTTTCTGAAGATCTTATTTTTCACCAAAATGAGATAACATTAATTAACATTAGCATAATGTATAAAAATAACCTAAGAGATGTTCGTTTTTAAGTTAGCAATATTTGCAACGATATATTATTCAAATCTTGTCTATTATCAAATCTATTGTTTTATCTATCTATTCATTCATTTCATTTTTTTGCTCCTTACTGTCTTAAGACAAGCAGGAAATAAAACACAAAAAAGAAACAAGCTACCAAAAACTCTAAGAAACCACACTTTTAGCGGTAGACTCCTAATAAAGAACAAAATCCCTTCTAATTTGATTTACTCTTAATAGCTGACGATATTTTAGAAATTTAGTCTTAAAAGATTTACATTTTTTGAGATCGATTGAATAATTAGGAATAAAGCCGTCTATGGAGAACGTAAATCCCAAATCAAATTAAATCTCAGTCTTACGAAACGAATCTTGTTTTCACGAATTTAAAAAAAAGAAAGAAATAAAATAAAATAAGTCTTATTTATTTTATAATTTAAACAATAAAGAATATAAATCGAAAACGTGGTTTCAATCTTTTCAGAAGTAAGTTCAGTCCATTTTATTGTTTTCAATTTTATTCAATTAAATAATAGATAACTGGTTTAACACGTAATAAATTCAATAATCGATTTACGTTTGCAATCGATTATTGTTACCTATTTTTTCCGATATCAGGAAGCAAACGATGAATCTTTAAGAAAACAATTTATAGTATTCCAAAAGATTCCAATTGCATTAAAAACACAAAGTAAATGGTTCTTATGGAATAATCCGATTCCAAACCTTGAAATTCCAATAATCGATTACTGTTCAAATTTATAAAAGCCAACTTCAATAATTCCCATTCCAAAACTTCCATTATGCCGAAGATCAAAAGACACAGAAAATGGTTCATTCGATATTCGATTGCTTTGTCCATTTGGCTAAAATAAAAGAAATCATTTATCTGCCCGCCGGAATAATCCTTGCAGCGACCTGGTACTAATATTCTGGTAACATCAAGTCAGATCTCGGATTTCCCAATAACAGAATAGCGATTAGGGAAGAAATCAAATCGCCGAAACGTAAACGAAGACAAAAAAGGGAAAAAAAGGAGGGAAAAAATAAACAAACGATTACGGTTTCCACGCATCGTTATCGTTTTCTTCGGTGCGTCTCGGTTGGTGGATAAACAAAGACGGCTGCAATAAATAATGCGTCGGTTGAGTCGTCCGGAAGGAAGACCATTTTCTCATGGTTAGGTTATCGACTTAAATGAGTCGTTCGACTAAAAAGGTAAGAGAAAAAATAAGTTCGCTCTGATAAGGATTTTACAAAGCTTACATTGTTTGTACTCAATTAAGTGGCAACAATAAACCGATGCCATCGGAAGAACAACAAAAAAAAAATCGAGAGAAAATAATTCCGAAAGTGCAAATGCTGATATTTGATGTTTTCAGATGATAGAGAAGTAATAAAAAATTTATATACCTATACAATTTAAGAAGAATTGAAATTAGATTTTAAGATAAGATTTAAAAAAAATTGAATTCATATTTTAGAAAATTTTCATGTTTTCTTGTGAAGAGAAGACTAAAAAAAATTTAAGAAGATTTGAAACTAGATTTTAAGATTAGACTAAATAAAGCACAAAAAGAAAGAAAATTGAAAATATATTTTAAAAAATAATTCAGGAAAATTACGAATTACTTGGGTTTGTTTAGAAGGCCAATTGGCTAGCGCTCTGACTTTCAAAAGTTCGAATCCTGGCGATGGCATGGTTGTTTGTTAGTGGTCCAGAATTCACTTTAAATTGTAGTTCCTGTTCCAATTAGCCTAAAGTGTGCATAAAATGACAGTAGAGTGAAAAACCAAATTTGTTTAGATTGTTAGGTTAGGTTTGCGACTTAAATATTTTTCCTGCCTGTGAGATCTATCACATTTTTACAAAATATATTTTGTATACAAAATAAATTCATCTTTAATGTCAAAAAATACATTATGTGTGCATCCATATATTCAAAGATTAACTACCGAAATTATGAGAAAAAATTAACTTTGATTTTAAAATAATATTCTTGTGAATATATGACAGATATTGCCTGTTTTATTTCTGTTTACAGTTAGGAGTAAATAATTAAATTAGTTAAATTATATTTTGCGAATTCATGAGGTGCACGCATCTTGGAACATCTGATATAACAGGTTCTATGTTTCACTTTAAGTGACCTCAGTGACGCAGTGAGCATTCCTAGATACGCATAGTTGATTGTAGACAGCAGAGCAAACAAGACTCTTAGTTGAAGTTATTAGCATACTTTCCTTCAACTTATACCTGCGAATGGTTCTTTTATAATATAAACAAGCTCAAACATAACGCAAGTTAACCTGCAACACCCATTACGATGTGCAAATAGCCAAATAGAGATCAATTTGCAGAAGCTAAGTGAAAGAGTGGAGAAACAAATGTCGCACTAGTAAAATAAATATTTTTTAATGATTTCATTTTTTTATTTCATTGATATTTATATATTTTTTATATTTCCTTTTTAGTGCTATATATTTCATTACAATGCGCGTTTAGTATCATTATTATTACATTATCTTTGTTTACATGCAAGAATAATAAGTAAACACAAAAATAATAACTCATTATGTTTCACTTTTTCACTCCAAAAAATGTCTATGATGGATCTAAATCTAATATGGGGATACACTCAACAATTTTATATGCGGCCCGCGAAGTTATCATACATTTCCAAAATGGTCTGCAAGATCATTTGGGTTGGCTATCCCTGATATTGCGGGAATTTTTTTTTTTTTTTTTTTTTTGTTTAGTGGTTTCAAATTGTTTAATTATAAAAAGTTATTTTTATTTTCTATGCATGTATTTTTTCAATATCTATGTACTATTAGCTCCCACTCTCTCTATATTTATCTTGTTTTCAAATTGTCAATCGTTCATAAAATACTTTTTATTCATCCACTCAAGTTCAAATACATTTTTTAAATTGTAGTGGATGGCACGTGATGTTAATACAGTTTTTTCAAATATTAATTCAATAATTAAATTTATTTAATTAATTTGAGTTTTTTTTAGATTTAAGTTGCATGTATCTAATAATAGATGGCGCCATATGTAAAAGGAAAATTTCAACTTTATTTGTAAAGGAATTTTCTGCAATATAGTGAAAAAAAAGTTGGAATTGATTTAACAATTTTTTTTTTTAATATTTCTTGTTTACAGTCAATTCTCGGTTTAAAGTATAAATAAAGAGCAACAAAGATGCAATTGTTTTTTCGAAAAAAATCTGCGTTTAGAACAAAAATCTTGATGCAAAAATTAAAACCATGCAGATAAGCAGTTTAAATGAATTGCTGCCATTAAAAGATCCAGAACATATGGAGTATTTTTAGGAAAATAAACACATCCTTGTAAATTCGTGCAATAATTTGTTTAACAGGATTAAGCCAGGGATAAATTTGTTAAACTAATTCCGAAAGAATCGAAGTGTTACTTAATATTTTTTTAAAGAAATTTATTTAAACTTAGGGGACTTATTATCTTTTTAAAAAAAATTGAGTTAATTAATTTTTGTAGAAAGTCTGCATTGATCCCTTTAATGGTATTTGAATAAATCGTCCGAGTAAACACATAGTCAGACAAAATCCATTAACAACTTTAATTTCAACCTTTTTTTTTATTTTATCGTCTGATTTTTTTCATCTTATGCGGCCATCACTACTTTCTTTCTAAGCAAATAAAAATTACTAGTCAAGTAAACTTAAAATCCTGATTTTTAAATGAAATTTAAAAAATATAATTTTGTTTTTAACTTAATTCTTGAATTTTGTTCAATATTATCATTTATACGACTGAAAACGGTAATATTCTTTTAAAAATATTGTGCATAATTATAATCATGCAATATTTGACATATAGTGTTGAACTTCATATATTCGGATAAACATTATTAAAAAAAATCTCCAAAATTCTATTAAATAAAAATGTCAAATAGCTAAAATATTGGGGCTCGATTCGTGCGGAAGCTAGAGAGCTAGCCAATTGGCCATTGTATTAAAAATGGAGCTTTGGTGGCTTGGTTTGTCGCTCTACGGTCATTTTTTGCACACTTTAGGCTAATTAGACCGGGATCTACAGTTTAACGTGGATTCCGAACCACTCACAAACATCCACTGCCAGAATTCTAACCTGAAGCCTGTGGTATCAATGACCACAGCGATAACCAATTGGCCATCCGGCCGCAATTTGGGCTGAGGTTTAATTCGCTGGCGGCCTTTTGTAGACACTGTTTCAAAAAGCGAGGAGACTCGATTGCGTTTGTGATGCTCAGCATCTTGCCTTATAGTTTGTCAGACTTTCAGGTGGGAGTTTTCCAGGTTTTCTCTCATACGATATGTATATGTTTCTTCAGCGTCCAAGTCAGAATTTTACCTAAGGGTTCTCCCTGACAACAGTAGATGCCCGCCGCCCTTTCCCTCCTTCCATGAGACCACGCAGGTTCTTGGATTTTTTTATCCGAATCCTGGCTGTGACATGGATGTTTGTGAGGGGTTCGAAATCCACTTTAAACTGCAGGTCCCGGTCTATTTAGCCCTCGTGTGCACAAGATGACCGTAGAGCGACAAACCAAACAAGGTTTCAGATTAAACTTGGTTTTAAAGACAATGCTGTTGCCATAACGTTGAACTCTGACTAACCCTGGAGACAACGCTCTACGATCCTATCATCTTGTGCTACGGTTTGAAGCAGATGCTGAACTACTACAAACATCCATGGCACCGCCAGGATACGAAGGCTCTGGTACCAAGTGCCAGAGCGCTTACGACTCGACCATCCAGGCCCTGTAAAAGAGCATTTAAATTCAGTAAATGTTATTTAAAAATATTAGTGAGTAATTTTTTTTTCCTTGGTGTCTTACAATGTGAAGTTTTTCTTTTCAAATTTCTCATTAAAATTAAACTGAAATTTTGCAATGGGAAAAAACACATCAATTTATTTTTTAATGCCTTAAATGGCGGAAAATCAGAACAAATGCAGTTTATGGATTAGATTTATTTCTCTTGTAGAATGAAGTGAAAAAAAGTTCTCTTAAAGGATAAGATTCTTTTATTGCTGTCAGCTTCTCTCTGAAAATTAGGTACTAAAATATTCAAACCTGACTGTCAAGCGAGGATGAAAGAGAACAGTCTTCTAAAGTTCTAAAGTTTTTGACAGGCATATTAAAGTTCGACTAAATTATTCAACAATGTCTGAAAAATTCTGATTTTTTTTTATTCGTTGCAATAAAGAGGTTTTTTTTAAAATTATAATCACTATCAATGTAAGTTATCTTTCTCAAAAAAAAATTTTTTTTGAAATTAAAGAATTGATTCATCTCCTTTTAGTTTTTCTGAGAAGCTAAAAACATTAATATTAATTCGCTGTAAGAAGAAATTCTCGATTATCCTTTTATAAAGTTTAATTTACGCATCAAATAGCTTTATTTAAAATTTAAATTAAACGAATTGAATATTTTATAAAAATCTATCCCAATAATTTATCGTAACGCATGTGACATGGAGCAATTTAGGTAAATATGAAAGTTGGAATGTGTTATTGCAGTTCTTGTTTTTTTTTTTTTTTTTCGATTTATAGGTTTTTAATTTCTTAAGCTTGATTCTAAATTAAAATAGAGAACTGTTTAATTCCTATAGTAATCAAAGAAAATTAATTCTTTTTTATTTTCTCAAGGGAAGACATAATTTCTTTCAATTCTTAATTGTTTAAAGGAAATTAACTTCAAATATAAAGTTAGAATAAGTTATAATTCGTAATTAATATTTATGAACATTATTTGATATTTTTAATCGCAGCGTGAATCACAACGTATTATCACACATTTCAAACTCATAGTATCTACTGATATCATTGGGGCCTGAATCGCTGAGCATCTGGCGCTAGGGGCCACAGGTTTCGAGATAGAGTCTTGGTGGTGGCATTGATGTTTGTAGGGGTTTGGAATTCACTTTAAGCTAGGTCTGTGTCTCATATGACTGTAGAGCGTCACGAAGCGTAGTCAAAATTTATCAACGGGTGCTCCATCACAACAGAAGCTGCACCCTAACTTACGGTTTCATGGGCGTGGTGTAGATGTCTCCCAAGTGAGATAAGAAACAACAACATTAATTTCATTAGATTAAAATAATGAAATTTATGCATTTTCTATAAATATCTAACACAGACCATTTTATATTTTTACGATGTTTTGAAAAAAATGAAGATTAATTTTTTGATTAATATTTTTTATGCAAAGAAAAAGAAATATAATTTGCATTCAGCTAGGCATTTAGGCTTTTTTCATCCAGATTAGTCTGGCACATTCACTTTTTTACGGCCTGAATGGCCGAGTGGCTAGCGCTCCGGCGCTCGGTACCACAGTTTCGGTTTCAAGTCCAGGTGGTTTCAAGTCCATAACATACATTAATATGTTAGTAGTGGTGTAGAATCCACTTTAAACCTAGGTACCGGTCTAACACAATCGTAGAGCGTTGCGGAAGTATTGTAGCTTCGCGTCCGATCATATATTCAAGCTACACACATCTCCTGCGTAGTGCTAATTGAGTAACATCGGTGCAGCGCTTGTCTTAAGGTATCAAACGCAACTGTCTACGTGTTTTCCAGCTGCATTAGACCAAGAAAAATATTTTAGTGAATAATATTTTGTTCTTGGTGTCTTCCAAAATAGAGTTTTTCTATCCGAATTTCTCCTTAAAATTAAACAGAAATTTTGCAACGTAAAAAAAACACATCTATTTATTTTTAATGCCATAAATGGCGGAAAATCAGAATAAATAAATGTTATGGATTAGATTATTTCTCTTGTAGAAAGAAGTGAAAAACGTTCTCTTAAAAGATAAGACTCTTTTATTGCTGTCAGCTTTTTGCTGAAAATTAGGTACTAAAATATTCAAATCTGAGTGTCAAGTAAGGATGAAGAGAACAGTCTTCTAAAGTTTTTGACGGCCATATTAAAGTTCTAATAAATTATTCAAGAATGTCTAAAAAACATCTGAGAAGAGAGTTTTTTACCCACTGCAATGAAGAGTGTTTTTAGGAATATAATCACTATCGATGTAAGTTATCTTTCTGAAGATTTTTTTTTTTGAAATTATAGAATTGATTTATCTCATTTTAGTTTTTCTGAGGAGCTAAAAACATTAATTCGCTGTAAGCAGAAATACTCGATTATCCTTTTATAAAGTTTAATTTACGCATCAAATAACTTTATGTAAAATTTAAATTAGACGAATTGAATAATTTATGAAATTCTATCGCAATAATCTATCGTAACACATGCGATATGGTATATTTAAGGTAAAAATGAAAGTTGGAATGTGTTATTGCAATTCTGTTTTTTTCCCGATTAATATGTTTTTAATTTCTTAAATTTAAATATAAATTAAAATGGGAACTGTTTAAATCATCTAGTAATCAAAGAAAATATAAACTTTTTTTTTTTATTTTCTCAAGGGAAGACCTAATTTCTTTTAATTCTTAATTGTTTAAAGCAAATTAAAGTCAAGTATAAAGCTAAAATCAGTTATAATTCGTAATTAATATTAATGAACATTATTTGATAGTTTTGATACATATAGAGTGAATCACAAAGTATTATCAAATATTTCAAACTAATAGCATCTGTATATTTCATTGGAAGCTGATGGTCGAGTGGCTAGTGCTCTGACACTCAGTGCTACAAGTTCCGTGTTCGAGTCCTGGCGGTACCACGTATGTTTGTAGGGGTTTCGGAATCCCCTTTAAGCTGTAGGTCCCGTTCTCGTATGACCATAGGGTGTCAAGGAGACGTTTGTAGTGGTACTTTTCGGAATTATTATTTTTCGGAATCCATTTTAAGCCGTGGGTCCCGCTCTTATATGACTGTAGAGCACCACAAAGCCAAGTCAGACTTCTAACTACGGGTGCTCCATCACAACAGAAGCTGCTCCCTTTCCCTTCAACCATGAGTCCATACGGGTTTGTGGGCTTAGTGGATGTCTACCATGTGAGATAAGAAACACCAACATTGATTTCATTAGATTAAATTATTTAAATTTATGCAATTTCAATAAAAATCAAACACAGACCATTTAATATATTTACGATGTTTTGAAAAAAAGAAAGATTAATTTTCTGACTAATATTTTTTATTCAAATAATAATAATAATAATTTGCATTCAGCTAGCATTTAGGCATTTTTCATGCGAGTTGAATCTCGTATGTTCACGATTTTATATAACTTTTGCCAAATTTGAATCGCCTAAAATTTTATGACAAAATCATGCTGCTGATTCAGTTATTGGAGTGATGTTGGTGTTTGAAAGACGAGTGGTGTAGTTGAGACGAATTGCAACCCACTCGCTGGCGGTTATTTACTGGCTGATTAGAGTTTGACGAATTTACTCTACTACTGTGTCTAAAAAGTAGGAACAAATTTCAGTTTAAAATTTCCGGGGCTTGTGGAATTTCAATTCTTTTTCTTTTTTACGTTGCTAGCACTGTCCCTGACATCTGTATGAAATTTGACGTCAAAATATTCATTAGTGTTTGAATTACGCTTGGTCTTGTGAGACGCTAAAACTGATTCCGGCAATTTTTGATGTGTCTGAATTAATTGAGCAAAGAACTTGCATTCAATTTCGTTTGCGTAAACGTATAGAATGTTGCAGAAGGCATTCGGTGAGCATTCCTATATCGGAAATAAATGTTTAGAAGTGGTATAAACAGTTCAAAGAAAGCAGAGAACGCGTTGAAGACGAAGCTCTCCGATCGACCATCAACCTCAACCGACGAAGCTCACGTCCAAAAAATTAAAGATTTGGTGCTTGCAAACCGTCGATTTACAATTAGAGATCTTGCTGGTGATTTTGGAATTTCAAAAGGATCGGCCAATTCCATTTTGGGCCACAAACGCTTCAAATCTCGATTGGTACCGAAAACACAGAATGCGCCAGCTCACACTGCATTGATTCTTCGTAACTCTTTCGCCAAAAATGAAACCCATAGTGTTCCACATCCACAATATTCATACCATGCGATATCTGGCTATTCCCTAAGCTCAAAAGACCAATCCGGGCACACCGTTTCGAGCCGATTGAAGCGATTCGACGTGAATCGCCGCTCGCTTTGAAGGCCATCCCTGCACTTTTTAGCATGCATTGAGGATTGGAAAAAAAGCTGGCATAAGTGCATTGTGTCCGGAGTGGATTACTTTGAAGGCGATGAAATAAATTTGGAAGAATAAAAAAAGAGTTTTTGAAAATATATAATTGGTCTTCCTTTTAGGGCACAGTAGAAAATTTTTTAAATAAAAATTCAATTTAGAATATAAATGAACATTTAAATTCAGTAAATAATATTTAAAAATATTAGTCCAAATTTCTCATTAAAATTAAACTGAAATTTTGCAATGTGATGCCTTAAATGGCGAAAAAATCTGAATAAATGTAGTTTATGGATTAGATTTATTTCTCTTGTAGGAAGAAGTGAAAAAAAATTTCTCTTAAAAGAAAAGATTCTTTTATTGCTGTCAGCTTCCCTGAAAATTAGGCACTAAAATATTCAAATCTGAGTGTCAAGCCAGTATGAAAGAGAACAGTCTTCTAAAGTTTTTGCCGGGCATATTAAAGTTCTAATAAATTATTCAAGAATGTTTTAAAAATCTGAAAAGATTTTTTTTATCCTTTGTAATAAAGATTTTTTTTTCGAAATATAGTCACTATCAATGTAAGTTATATTCCTGATTTTTTTTTTTAATTAAAGAATTGATTCATCTCATTTTATTCTTTCTTGTGGAGCTAAAAACATTAATATTAATTCGCTGTAAGAAGGAATATTCGATTATGCTTTCATAAAGTTTAATTTACGCATCAAATAGCTTTATTTAAAATTTAAATTAAACGAA
Organism: Caerostris darwini; assembly: GCA_021605075.1. Classification (NCBI taxonomy): domain Eukaryota; kingdom Metazoa; phylum Arthropoda; class Arachnida; order Araneae; family Araneidae; genus Caerostris; species Caerostris darwini. The sequence goes on along the minus strand of BPLQ01007358.1, from coordinate 25,755 downwards.
TTGAATACTTTATAAAAATCTATCGCAATAATCTATGGTCACGCATGCAACATGGAATAATTAGGGTAAAAAGGAAAGTTGGAATGTATTATTACAATTCTGCTTTTCTTCGATTAATTTTTTTTAATTTCTTAAGCTTGAATCTAAATTAAAATGAGAACTTTTTTAAATGCTTAGTAATCAAATAAATTAAAACATTTTTTTTTTATTTTGTCGACGTAAGACACAATTTCTATTAACTTTTAATTGTTTAAAGGAAATTAACTTCAAATATAATGTTAGAATAAGTTAAAATTCGTAATTAATATTAATGAACATTATTTGATATTTTTAATGCATATAGAGTAAATCACAACCTATTATGAAATATTTCAAACTAATATCATCTATTGATTTCGTTGGGGCCTGAAGGACTGAGTGTATAGAGCTCCTGCGCTCAGTGCCACAGGTTTCGTATTCTAGTCACGGCAGTGCCATGGATGTTTGTAGAGATTCGAAATCTTAAGCTGTAGGTCCCGATCTCATATGACTGTAGAGCGTCATGGAGCCAAGTCAGACTTCTACCTACGGGTGCTGAAACACAACAGAATCTTCTCCCTGTCCTACGGGTTTGTGGGCTTGGTCTAGATGTCTACCAAGTGAGATAACAAACAACAACATTGATTTCATTAGCTTAAAATATTTAAATTTGGGCAATTTCTATAAAACTATAACATAGACCATTTTATATTTTTACGATGTTTTGAAAAAAAAAGATTTTTGACTAATATTTTTATGCAAAAAAAAAAAATAAATAATAAATAAATAATAATAATAATATGCATTAAACTAGACATGTTTCATCCAGATTGAGTCTTGTACATTCATGACTTTTTTAGAGCCTGAATGGCCGAGTGGCTAGCGCTCTAGTGCTCAGTACCACTGTTTCGGGTTCAAGTCCCGGTGGTGCCATGGATATTTATAGTGGTTCAGAATCCACTTTAAACAGTAGGCTCACATATCCTAGAGCGTTGGGGGGTATTGTTACTCCGCGTCCGTAGCTATCTTCAAGTTACGCGCACCTTCTGGGTAGTGCTAAATGCAGAGCTTGCCTTACGGCATCAAAGACAGCTGTGTAAGTGTTTGCCAGCTGCATTAGAAAAAAAATATTTTAGTGAATAACATTTTTTCCTTTTTGTCTTAAAAAATGCAATGCTTTCTTTGCTTAAATTCAAAAATAAAGTATAAATTTTTTAAATACAAATTCAATTTAGATATAAAATAACATTTAAATTCAGTAAACGATATTTAAAAATAATAGTGAATAATTTTTTTTTCTTGGTGTCTTTGAAAATGGAGTTTTTTTTTTCAAATTTCTCATTAAAATTAAACTGAATTTCTCATAAAAAACACATCAATTTATTTTTTTTAATGGTTTAAATGGCGGAAAATCTGAATAGATGCAGTTTATGGATTAGATTTATTTCACTTGTAGAAAGTAGTGAAAAAAGTTCTCTTAAAAGATAAGATTCTTTTATTGCTGTCAGCTTTTTGCTGAAAATTAGGTACTAAAATATTCAAATCTGAGTGTCAAGTAAGGATGAAAGAGAACAGTCTTCTAAAGTTTTTTGACTGGCATATTGAAGTTCTAATAAATTATTCAAGAAACCCTCAAAGAAATCTGAGAAGAGAGTTTTTTATCCGCTGCAATAAAGAGTTTTTTTTAGGAATATAATCACTATCAATGTAACTTATCTTTCTTAAAGAATTTTTTTTTAAATTAAAGAATTGATTCATCTCCTTTTATTCTTTCTGAGGAACTAAAAACATTAATATTAATTCGCTGTAAGAAGAAATTCTCGATTATCCTTTTATAAAGTTTAATTTACGCATCAAATAGCTTTATTTAAAATTTAAATTAAACGAATTGAATAATTTATAGAAATCTATCCCAATAATCTAAGGTAACGCATGTGACACGCAATAATTAAGGTATAAATGAAAGTTGGGATGTGTTTTTGCAATTATGTTTTTGTTTCATTAATAACTTTTTAAATTTTTAAGCTTGAATCAAAATTAAAAGGAGAACTGTTCAAATTTTCTAGTAATCAAAGAAAATAAAAGCTTTTTTTATTTTCTGAAGAAAGGATATAAATTCTATAATTCTTAATTGTTTAAAGGACATTAATGTCAAGTATAAGGTCAGAATAAGTCATAAAAAATTATAATAACCTGAATGTAATTTTATCAAGGACTTTGTACCTTCTGTACCTTATAAATCATGTTCCGCGGTCTCACTATAGTTACAGTGAGTATGACGGACTCGTGAGTCAGTGGCAACGCGCGCTGTTGGTGAGTATTAGGGCTGAGATTCAATCGGTTGGCTGCTTTGTTGTACACACTGTTTAAAAAAAAAACGAAGAGACCCGATAGTGTTTGTAATGTCCACCATCTTGGCTCGTAAGTTGGATTACGTGGTTGAAGCTTTCTGGGTTTTCTCCCATACGATACGCAAATGCAGGATAATTCCTACTAAAAATCCTATCCAAAACAATGTTTTCCTTCTTCAGCGACATGGAGGCAAGTCTGACTTCTACCTATGGGTACTCCACCACAACAGAGTCTGCCCCCTTCCCAACATCCATGTGTAGATTACTCGTGGGTTATCCGTCCCGACCGGCAAGACATATGTGGCCCACATCATGATCGTCAGTAGCGCAGCAACCCCATAGTGGGCCAATGCCGTCTGTCTACTAGCAGATTTCGAGACATAAGTTGTTTTCTTTTTTTATATAGTTGCCGTACGGGATATAGTTTTTTTTTTACGGGATATAGTTGCTCCGCCCGATACTCTACAGTCGTATTAAGCGGGACCTACGGTTTAAAGTGGATTACGAAATACTACAAATATCCATGCATCCAAATATCCACCACCGGGACTCGAACCCGAAACCTGTGGCACCAAGCGCCAGCAATTGTCACTCGTCCACCAATATATGGCCCGCGGTGTGCATATATCTATGCATCTTTGTCCTTATATAAATAAAAACTACATTTGTCATTATATAAAATAAAAAACTACTCTTGTCATTTAAATAAAACAATTTCGTGTTTGTGTATTTAGAGAGGATTGTTTATAAAACATTGTATAATGTTATGTTTCATATATAAGAGAAACAGTCTGACAATCCCTGCCCCCTCCAGGGAATGAGGGATTTTGAGTTGTTTGGTTCATTTGATAAGATTACTAACATATGGAGGGTATTTATAGAAAAATCCATTTAAGAATACGCAGATATAACTCACAAATAAAAATACGCAGTGACTTTTTCTTTTTACCAGTGGCCGCTAACTACGCAGTGGCGTTTCAAACCACAGACAAACAAGCCCATTCAACCCGCAGTAAACGAATCAGTACTAATTGCGCGGTTGAAAAATCATTCTTGGAAGTAACATTGTTTCCCAGCAGACGTGGGTAGTTAGTAGAGAGCGACTTGACATTATTAACCAGTTGTCTCTCTCCAAGTGCACAGACCTGTCATTAGCGCTCTGATTCAATTATATGCAAAAACAGGAAGCCGCGTCAAAGTTTGCAATCCCTTTGGCTCCTCAATCAAGCGTTTAATTAGATTGACAGGAACCCAAGATGGGAGTTATGGCTGACCGGGATTATTAACAAAGTTCCCAAACCTTCTGTATTTGTCTCCCCGTGTTTGGCGGATTAAGCAGCGGAATCTAATAGTGATATAGCAGAGAATTAGGGCGTATTGAGTGGGGTTTGGTCTAACTCGTTATTTTCTAATAAAAGTAATCGTGTTCAGAAGTTTTGGGTGTTCGATCGAAACTTGTCTTCTACAATTTTGGAATATGTACGATTTTTAGCATTTTTAAAATATAGAATAGGCGATGTGTTCGATATGTTTAGCAATATGCACGTGGATTTTTAACATTTTAGAATATACCATTTTTAACATTTTAGAATATGTACGATTTTTAGCATTTTAGAATATGTACGAGTTTTAGCATTTTAGAATATGTACGACTTTTGAGCATGAATATGTTTTTAAATATGTAAGATTTTTAGCATTTTAGAATATGTATTTTTTATTTTAATTGTACGATATGTGAGAATATGCACGTGCAATTTTATATACCACTTTCTTGCAGGAGCAATTATAAATGTTTTTAATCATTGTGATTTATAATTTACGAAGGAATAAATGATTAGCAGCAAAATCTAATTGAGAATTATGGCGCATTGAGTGGGGTTAGATGTAACTCATTATTTTCTAATAAAAATAACCGTATTCAGAATTTGTGGGTATACTGTTCGATCGACCGAAACCTTTCTTCTTAAATTTTAGAATATATCAATAACATCTGTTTATCTATTATATCTGTTTAGCTATATTATGTAGGGGGCTATATTATATATTATGTCTGTTTAACTATATTATGTAAGGGGCTATATTATATATTGAAACTGTTTAGCTGTTATATCTGATTTTAATCATTGTGATTTGTAATTTATTAAATGAAAGTGAAGGAAAAAAAATTTTTTTTTCTCATCAATTTAAATCTGAGTTTTTTTAAACAACTTTGTTAACAATTGTACTAATAAGCAAAAACTAATAATTACTTGTACCAATAAGCAATACTTTATTAATACTACTTAACAATACTTTACTAATAATCACTTTGTACCAATAAGCAATACTTATTAATAATTTAATTTATTACTTAGCAGTACTTTAATAATAATTACTTATACTAATAGCAATCATTGGCCTGATGGCCCAGTGACTAGCGCTTTGGCCCTCGGTGCCACAAGTTTCGGGTTCGAGTCCCGATCTTATCGTGGATGTTTGTAGTGCTTCGAAATCCACTTTTAATCCAAGTCCTGGTTCAATGTGGGGTAGGCGTAGTGCTGACAACCCTAACCGGCAAAAATGAAAACATCCCAAAATCTGAAAGCAGGCAGACGGTCTTGGCCAACCACGGGCTGTTATGTTACTGATGGTGATTATATATCATACCTTTAATTAAAACCTAATGAAAAAAATATCTGGCCTTCTAAAAATTCCGAACATATTTTATTCAATAATATTTAAATATTGAACTAGAAGATTTTTAACTATGTTTATAACTTTTAAATATATTAGCTTTATTTTAATTCATCATCATCATCAGTAGAGCAACAACCCTATGGTGGGCTAAGACCTTCAACGTATTCATTTCGTTCAAGTTATTCATGTGAAGAGGTTTTGACGTGATGATGACCGCACGACGGGAATTAACAGACTTTGAACGCGGAATGTTAGTTGAGCTAGACGCATGGGTCATGCCATTTCGGAAATCGTTAGGGAATTCAACATTCCCAGATCCACTGTGTCAAGAGTGTGCCGAGAGTATGAAATTTCAGGCATAACATCCCACCATGGACAGCGCAGTGGTCGGCCGCCTGCACTTAACGACCGAGACCGGCGACGTCTGCAAAGAGTCGTAAATTCTAACAGACAAGCAACACTGCGTCAAATAACCGCAGAAATCAATGTGGGACGTACAAGGGACTTGTCTGTTAGAACTGTGCGGAGAAATTTGGCTTTCTTGGGCTATTCCAGCAGAAGACCGACTCGAGTGCCTTTACTGACAGAACGACATCGCTTGCAGCGACTCGTGGGCACGTGAGCATATCGGTTGGTCCCTAGATGAATGGAAAACCGTGGCCTGGTCCGATGAGTCACGATTTCAGTTGGTAAGAGCTGATGGTAGGGTTCGAGTGTGGCGCAGACCCCACGAAGCCATGGACCCAAACTGTCAGCAAGGCACTGTCAAGCTGGTGGTGGCTCCGTAATGGTGTGGGCTGTTTTTTCATGGCATGGACTTGGTCCTCTGGTGCGACTGGACCGAACATTGACTGGAAATGCTTATGTTCAGCTACTTGAGATCACTTGCAGCCATTCATGGACTTCATGTACCCAAACAACGATGGGATTTTTATGGATGACAATGCGCCATGTCACCGGGCCACAACTGTTCGCGATTGGTTTGAAGAACATTCTGACAATTCCAACGAATGATCTGGCCACCTAGATCGCCCGACATGAATCCCATCGAGCATTTATGGGACATCATCGAGAGGTCTGTTCGTGCCCAAAATCCTGCACCATCAACGCTTTCACAATTATGGACGTCTATCGAGACAGCATGGCTCAATATTCCTGCAGAAGACTTCCAACGACTTGTTGAGTCCATGCCACGTCGAGTTGCTAAAATAATGAGTATAACGTAAAAAATTGCCCGAGTGACTAGAGTTCTGGCAATTATTGGTACCACAGGTTTAGGGTTCAAGTTCTGGCGGGGCCATAGATGTTTGCAGTGGTTCGGAATCCACTTTAAACAGAAGGTTCCGGTCTAATAAGACTGCCGGCCGTAGGACGGACGGCCCTACCTCGTAAAAAGAAAACATCTACTGTCTCGAAATCTGCCAGTAGGCAGACGGCCTTGGTTCCCTATGAGGCTGTTGCGCCATTGAAGAAGGTTTCGTTTGGGTTGGTTTGTCGTTCACAATCATTTTTATCGCAGTTTGAGCTAATTAGACTGGGACCTACAGTTTAATGTGCATTCCGAACCACTGACAAATAGCTGTGCCACGGCCAGGATTCGAACCTGAAGCCACGCCAATGAAGAAGAAAAATGCAAAAAGTTCAGATAAATAAACATTTATCTATTTTATCATACTTACACATTATAATTTAATCTCTGTACAGCATTCAAAATTTTAATTTTAATTCTGCGAAACTGAATATTTAAAGCTTGTTTTTAATATATTTGTACTCACATAGGAATTTTCAATTTATTCTCTATCAACATAAAAAAAAAACTCAATGGTTCTAGAAAATACTAGGTATTAAAAAAAAAATGCTTTTTAAAATTAGTTACCAACAAAAAATTTATAGAGAACAAGACTTGCATTAAATCGTAGAAACCGAAAGACAATATTTATTTTTTATTTTACAAAATTCACGTAAAAATAGAATGAATTGCTTATACAAAATATTATATTTTTTAACATTCATTTTTCTATTACTTTTAACGAAAATTTAAACAGCAAGTTTTGCAATATTAAAGTGATAAATTCATGATTCATAACCATTGTGAGATATAATTTGGTAAACATTGATTCGTTTTACTTATGTGACAACGGCCATACCATGCTGAATATACCGGTTCTCGTTAGATCACCGAAGTCAAGCATCATTGGGTGCGGTCAGTACTTGGGTGGGTGACCACCTGGGAACTCCGCGTGCTGTTGGCATTCACAAATTTGGGACCTGAATGGCAGAGTGTCTAGCGCTCTGGTGCTCGGTGCCACAGGTTTCGGGTTCGAATACCGGCGATGCCAAGGATGTTTGTAGTGGTTCGGAATCCCCTTTAAGCTGTAGGTCCTGGCCTTCTATGACTGTCAGAACATCACGGAGCCAAAGTCAGGCTTCTACCTACGGGTGCTCCATCACAATAGAAGCTGCTTCTTTCCCCTTCAAACATTAGTACGTATGGGCTCGTGGGCTTGGCCAGCCAAGTGGGATAAGAAACAACAACAAACAACTTATGTGAACTTTTGTTAATTTTCATTAGTTCAAAAAATTTTATAACAAAATTTTTTTTATCTTAAAATCATAGAAAATAGTTGATCTTGATTACTAATTTTATTTAATTATATTAATATCCATTTCTCTACTGCGTTTAATAAAGTTTAAATCAGTAAGCGTTTCAATATAAAAACGATAGTGTTTACGATACTATTATGATTATAAACGATACGATTATGATTAATAACCGTTAGGAGATATATTTTGGTAAACATTGATTATTTTTACAAAGTGAACTTCTATTAATTTTCATTGGTTCAAAGAAGTTTATGGCACCAATTTGTTTATCTTAAAAATTATAGAAAATAGTTGACTTTGATTACTAATTTTATTTAATTATATTAACCATTTCTCTAGTGAGTTTAGTAAAATTTAAATCAGTAAGCGTTGCAATATAAAAATGATAGTGATTACGATATGATTGTGATTAATTGTGACACGATTAAATGATAGGATTACGATTATGATTAATTACGACACGATTATGATTGTTAACAATACGATTAAACGACACGATTATGATTAATTACGATACGTTTATGGTTAATTAGGATACGAGTAAACGATACAATTATGATTAATTAGGATACGATTATGATTAATAACAGTTGCGATATATAATTTGTTAAACATCGATTCTTTTTACATACGTAAACTTTTGTTAATTTCTTTGGTTAAAAAAATTTCATAACAAAAATTTGTTTATCTTAAAATCGGAGAAAATAGTTGATCTTGCTAATCAATTTTATTTAATTTGCTACATTGCAAATGAAAGCTATCTCAGAAACAAAATTAAATCGTGCATTTAAATAAATGCGAAAATAACATCTCGACTTTGATGTCGATTTGAACAATATTCTTAAGAAAGGTCCATTCTATTCTTCGCTGTTTCTCAACACAAAGAGCTAATAAATCAAAACAGAATGCGCCCTTTGTGCTATTTCGATCCTAACAAAAAGTTTGTGACCAAGATCTAAAATTGGGAGGAATTCGAGAATTTGCGGTATCATAAATGGATTCCTGCCCGGAAGCTAACTTTTTTCTTTTAGATATTATTCTTTTTTTTGTACTAATTTATTGTAATAAACATAAAAAAGAGCGCAATGATTCTAGAAAATATTATAAATTACACTCATGTCCATAAATTAAGGATAATGAAGTTCAGGCAAAGAAAGAGACTGAAGCAAAACAAATTTGACTTATTTGTAAAGTCTGTTTATTAAACAAAAGGTAAAGGGATGCTATATGTTTGGCATAATTAATAAAAATTGCGAAATTTACTCCCTGGAGCAAATTTCAAAAAAGAACCTATTTACAAAAAACAGTATAATATGGTCAGTAAGATGGTTACTATGGAGTATGTCTCCCGGACGATGCAATACAGGCCTTACAACGCCTAGGCATGCTGAGTATCAAATTATCAATCTGATCTTGGGGAATATTACACCACTCATCAAGGAATGCCCTCCGAAGTTCCGGTTGACAGGTGGGAGGGGGTTGACGGGCTGCAATTCGTCGGCTAAGCATATCCCACACATGATCTATTGGATTCAAGTCCGGTGAGTATGCTGGCCAATCCCCGGTGAGTATGCTGGCCACCCATGGCGCCCCGAAACAAACGTACATGTTGTTCCGGAATGACATCTCGATAGATGCGGCCTGTCATCGTTACACTCTGAACATGCAGGTCAGTTCTGGAACCAAGAATAATTCCTCCCCAAACGAGCCATCCTGCACCACCGTAACGGTGTTGTTCAATGGTGTTCTCTTGGTGATAACGGGTACCTGGCGCTCTCCATATGAAAATCCGGCGAGAATCAGACTGCAAACTAAACCTGGACTCGCCGGAAAACATCACACAAGACCACTGTTGCGGTGTCCACAATGCATGCTCTCTACTCCAGGTTAATCGCAGACGACAGTGAGTTGCGGTAAGTGGAACACATTTGACAGGCATACGAGCATATAGACCAATGTGCCCTAAGCGTCTGTACACGGTCTGCCTTGAAACTGTCGTACCGGTAGCTGACGAGACAGTTCTGATGCTGTGCTCCGTCTGTTTCTTTTGGCAGTAACTGCTAAATACCGGTCCTCATTTGTCGTTGTAACTCGGGGGAGACCTGTGCTGTAACATCTACTCACATTACCATCATCTTGGAATCGTTGCCAAAGCCTGGAGATGACACTCTGGGCGATTCCAAGTTTCTCCGGATATCCAGCTGGGTACGTCCACATTCCAGTCGTCCGATAATTCTACCACGTAAAAAATCATCCAAATGCTTCCTTTATGCCATAACTATACGGTTATTGCACTGAAAGGCTTTTAAAGCGCTTGTGAACAATTTTACTTCTTTGCCACCATTCCTCTTACACTCATTCTTTCCTCTTACACTCTCGTCATTGTGACGTACTATCCGCGCCATCTGGTGGTTTCCTGTAATTTGCATATTCTTCTTCAAGATGTGTGTGATAATTCTACAGGTGAAATTTTTATTTTAGTGTTCAATTTCTGTGTGATTCTGAATTATCCTTAATTTATGGACATGAGTGTAAAAGAAAAACCTTTGAAAATTAGTTTCCATCAAAAAATGTTTTAAAAAAACAAGACTAGCGTTAAATCATAGAAACCGAAAGCAAAAATTTATTTTTTATTCAGCACAATTCATGCAAAAATAAATTGACTTGATAATAGTATACATATGGTTATTATAATTTTAACATCCGTTTCTCTAGTACGTTTAATAAAATTTAAATCATTAAGCGGTGCAATATAAAAACGATAGATTACAGTTATGACTAATAACCGTTGCGAGCTATATTCTGGTAAACATTTTTTTTACATATGTGAATTTTTGTTTTTGGCGCTTCCTGCCATAGACTTCGTGTTCAAGTACCGGCGGGGCCTTGGATGTTTGTAGCGGATCGGAATCCACTTTAAACTGTAGGTTCCGGTCTAATGTGGCTGTAGAGCTTTGAGCGTAGTACTGACAATCCTACCCAGTAAAAAGAAAACATCTCTCGTCTCGAAATCTACCAGTAGGCAGATGTCCTTAGCACATCGTGAGGCTGTTGCGCCAATGAAGAAGAAGAATTAACATTTTAAATTGCGCAATATTAAAAAAAATTAAACGAAAAAGCTCCACAATAATTATTAAAACTCCTTTTTAATAAAAATTGTTTTGCGCCGCGTGTATTTGATGATGATGAACTTTTGTTAATTTTCATCGGTTAAAAAATCTTTATAATTAAAATTTATTTAACTTAAAATCATAGAAAATAGTTGATTTAGATTACCAATTTTATTTAATTTGCTGCATTGCAACTAAAATCTATCTCACAAACAAAATTAAATCGTACATTTAAATAAATTCGAAAATAACATCTCGACTTTGATGTCGATTGAAACAACATTCTTAAGAAAACCCCATTATTTTCTTCAACACAAAGAGCTAATAAATCAAAGCAGAATGCGTTGCAACTCCTTTGTGCTATTTCGACGACCCTAGCAAAAAGTCTGTGACCAAGATCTAAAATTGGGAGGAATTCGAGAATTTTCGGTATCATAAATGGATTCCTGCTTGGAAGCTGACTTTTTTTCTTTTTCTTTTTAGATATTATTCCTCTTTTTTTTCCTTCGCTTTTCTCTTTCAAAACTTAAGTACGTAGGAGAGATAAATTTAATTAAATGTCTTTGGGAAGTTCTGTTTGTTCAGAATATTCTGGAAAGGAATTTGATTTCAGACCCACATACTTTGCATAGAAGTCGGCGTTCTTTTAAATACCTAGCCGAAAACTCGAACAAGAGACTTAAGTCAAATATTCCTAAACGCATTTTCTCGGGTCTTCGCCTTTCTCAGTGTAATTCGCCGGCAAAAATTTTAAACTAGTTAGAAAAAAAAGTAATGTTTTTCAGTGAGCGTCGAAGAAATTTTTAAATCCTTCTGTTTACTACAAGACTTTAGAAAAAAAACACGTGTTTTTTTTTTACCCTTTAAGGATCTACAAGAGCAAATATTTAGAATTATTTCTAAATAGAGTTATGAGAATTCAAAGTAAAAGAATGCAAGTTTAATAGGGTAGCGTAAAAAAAAAAAGATCTATATATATTTTTTTTTATCGGAAATTTTTGTTAGTCCAAAAATAATAAAATTACAAAGAGTTCTTTAAAGTACTTTGATAAGAGAAATAATGTTTGTTTACGACTACAGCTTAAAAAAGGACAAAATAGGAAATCAATGTTATCGAATTATACATAAATGTCTTCAACATGTCAGCATTTTTACGTAGATAAAAGTATCTTATTTTTTTTTTTAATTTTACTTTTTTAATTACAGTAGTATTTTTTTTCTAATGCAGTTGACAAATATTTGACGTCGGTGCAGCCTAATGTGAATAACGTGAATAGCGCATGCCATAAGCAAAGGCCGCACCGAAGTTACTCACTTAGCACTAACCAGGGGGTGCGTGTAGCTTGAAGACAAGCTAAGAACGCAGATTAACAGTACCCCTGCAACGCTCTATGATCCTGTTAGACACGGATCTACAGTTTAAAGTAGATTCCAAACCACTAAAAATATCCATGGCACCACCGGGACTGGAACCTGAAACCTATAATATCGAATGTTAGAGCGCTAGCCACTCGGCCATCAGCGACGTGACTGTAGGTCCTGATCTAATTGGCCTAAAGAGTGCACAAAATGACCATAGAGCAATAAACCAGTCCAAACCTAACGCTACATTCATATAAGATTAAGCCCTACCCTCTACAGCCACATTAGACCGGGACCTACAGTTTAAAGTGGATTCTGAACCACTACTAGCACAGCCGGCATTCGAATTCAAAGCCTGTGACGCCAAATGCCAAAAAAAAGCATGTAAAAAAATGTTTATCAAAATATATTTCGTAATGGTTATGAATCAGGGGCCTGAATGGCCGATTGGCTAACGCTCTGGCGCTCGGTACCATAGGTTTCGGGTTCGAGTCCCGCCGGTGCCATGAATGTTTGTAGTAGTTCGGAATCCACTTTAAAATGTAGGTCCCAGTCTAATAGGATCGTAGAGCGTTGCGGGGGCATTGTTACTCCGCATCCGTGGCTTATCTTCAAGTTACACGCGCCCCCTGGATAATGCAAAGTGAGTACGTCTGTGCAGCGCTTGCCTTAAGGCATCCACGACCAAGCTGTCTAAGTGTTTGCCAGCTGCATTAGAAAGAAAAAAAAATGGTTATGAATCATAACTGGAGTATACCATTTTAATATTGCCAAAACATGCTGATTTAATTTTCGTTAAAAGTAATCGAAAAACGGATGTTACAAAATATAATATTCTGTATGATCAATTCATTTTATTTTTGCATGAATTTTGCTAAATAAAAAATAAATATTGGCTTTCGGTTTCTACGATTTAATGCAAGTCTTGTTTTTAATACATTTTTTTCAATTGGAAATTAATTTTAAAAAGTTTTTTTTTAATGTCTAGCATTTTCTAGAACCATTGAGTTATTTTTTATGTTTATAGAGAATAAATTGAAAATTCCAATTCGAGTACAAATATATTAAAAGAAGCTTCTTAATATTCAATTTCGCAGAATTTAAATTAAAATTTTGAATGCAGTGTAGAGATTAAAGTATAATGTAAGTATGATGACATAGATACATCTTTATTTATCTTATCTTTTTACATTTTTCTTCATTGGCGTGGCATCAGGTCTGAATCCTGAGGTGGCACGGCTGTTTGTCAGTAGTTCGGTATCCACATTAAACTGTAGGTTCCAGCCTCCATTAACCCAAAGTGCGATAAAAATGACTGCGAACGACAAATCAAACCAAACCTTCTTCATTGGCGCAACAGCCTCATGGTGAACCAATAAGGCCATCTGAAGCCTCTCTGGCAGATTTCGAGTCAGAAGAAGTTTTCTTTTTTGAGGTAGGGTCGTCAGACCTACGACAATAGTATAGACCGAGACTCCGTGCGTTTTAAAGTGGATTCCAAAACCACTACAAACATCTATGGCACCGCCGGACTCGAACCCGAAAACCAGTGGCAATGATTGCCAGAGCTCTAGTCACTCAGCCATCAGGCCCGAATTTCTCTTATATTATGCTCATTATTTTAAAAATTCAGATTACAGCAGTAAATAAAAAGCTCATAGTCTGATTTTCTACAGTGATTTATATAATGCAATTAAAATAAAAAAAGGCTTGATGGCCGAGTGGCTAGCACTCTGGCTTTCGGTGCCATAAGTTTTGATTCGAGTCCCGGCAATGCCATGGATGTATAGTGGTTCGAATCCACTTTAAACCTTTGGTCCCGGTCTAATATGACAGAGCGTTACCTGCCGGGCTAAAAATCCCACCATGTAAAAAGAAAAACATATCCTGCCTAGAAATCTGACAGAATAGGCCTTGGCCTACTATGGGTCTGTTGCGCCACTGATGATAATTAATTAGAAAGCATTTGAAAATTTATGTATAGCAAATGCTGCTATAGTTATAAAAACTGACCGTATTTCTGAAAAGTCCCTTATATATTATTTTTTGATAATTAATTACTTTTTTATATTTTCCGTAGTTTTTCCGTACATATTTATTTCATGTACTATATAAAGAGAAATAGTATAAGTAAATAAAGAATTGGATCGATGTCAAGACATTGACTTAATAAGTGCTGTAGCGTCACTGATGACGATGATGAATTAAAATAAAACAAATAAATTAAAAAGTTATAAGCGTAGTTAAATATCTTCTAGTTTAATATTTTTATGCACTATTAAATAAAATATTTTTGGAATTTTTAATATCTAGATATTTTTCATTAGGTATAAATTAAAGATGTGATATATAAAGAGATTTTTTAACAATTTTTGCTTATTAGTACAAGTAACTATTAATAAAATTATTAGCACAAGTAATTATTAATAAAATTATTGAAAAACTCAGAAAGAATCTTTAATTTAAATTGATAGTAAAAATCATTTATTCCTTCATTAACAATTCGAAAATTATAGATCACAATGATTAAAAATTTGATATAATAGTTCCGAGGTACATAAATTGTGTATATAAAATTATACGTACGTATTCTTACATATCTTACATATCTTAAAATCGTACATATTCTAAAATGCTAAAAATATTCGCGTACATATTCTAAAATGCTGAAAGTCTTACATATTCTAAAAATACTAAAAGTCGTACATATTCTAAAATGCTATGCTAAATTCCAAAATCTAAACATCGTGCATATTCTAAAAATGCTAAAAGTCGCACCTATTCTTACAAAAATATACATATTCTAAAATGCCAAAAATCGTACATATTCTAAAATGCTAAAAATAATCGTACATATTCCAAAATGCTAAACATCGTGCATATTCTAAAAATACTAAAAGTCGTACCTATTCTAAAATACTAAAAATCGTACATATTCTAAAAATGCCAAAAATCGTACATATTCTAAAATGCTAAAAAATCGTACATATTCTAAAATGCTAAAAATCGTACATATTCTAAAACAGACAAGTTTCGGTCAGTCGAACAGTATACCCAAAAGTTCTGAATACGTTTACTTTTATTAGAGAATAACGATTTAGATCAAACCCCCCACTCAATGCGCCATAATTCTCTGCTATATCCCTATTAGATTCCGCTGCTTAATCCGCCAAAACACGGGGAGACAAACACAGAAGGTTGGGAACTTTGTTAATAATCCCGGTCAGCCATAACTCCCATCTTGGGTTCCTGTCAATCTACTAAACGCTTGATTGAGGAGCCAAAGGGATTGCAAACTTTGACGCAGCTTCCTGTTTTGCATATAATTGAATCCAGAGCGCTAATGACAGGTCTGTGCACTTGGAGAGAGACAACTGGTTAATAATGTCAAGTCGCTCTCTACTAACTACCCACGTCTGCTGGGAAACACGTGTTACTTCCAAGAATGATTTTTCAACCGCGCAATTAGTACTGACTGCGTTTGTTGCGGGTTGAATGGGCTTGTTTGTCTGTGGTTTGAAACGCCACTGCGTAGTTACTACTGGCTGCTGATAAAAACAAAAAGTCACTGCGTATTTGCTTTTTCAATTCCTTCTATTAGCTCACACTCTCCCTATATATATCTTGTTCAAATTTTCAATCGTTCATAAAATACTTTTTATTCATCCACTCGAGTTCAAATGCATTTTTTTTGAACTTGTAGTGGATGACACTGGATGTTAATACAGTTTTTTCAAATATTAATTCATTCATTAAATTTAATTAATTCATTTAAAGTTTTTTTTAGATTTAAGTTGCATGTATTTATCAATAGATGGCGCCTCATAAATTTAAAAAATGAATGAAAATTATTTGTAAAGGACTTTCTGCAATTAGTGAAAAAAAAGTAGGAATTGACTTAAATTTTTTTTTATTACTTGTTATAAGTTATATCTACGTATTCTTAAATGGATTTTTCTATAAGTTCCCTCCATATGTTAGTAATCTTATCAAATGAACCAAACAACTCCAAATCCTTGATTCGCCTGAAGGGGAGGGGGGGAAATTGTCAGAATTTTTATGTAAAATAAAGACTGTTTCTCATCCAAAAATATAACATTCTACATAAACAATGTATGATGTTATATTCATATTCATTAATGTTCATAATATTCATTAATTATTTATTTTCATCATAATGTTAAATTTATATTTCTTCCTCTCTAAATATATACACATTATATTTGATGTGCATATATTTAGAAAGGAATGTTTATAAAACACTCTCTAAATATATACACACGAAATCGCTTTATTTACATAACGACGGAAGTTATTTTATAGCTTTTATTTATATAAAAACAAGATGCATAGAAATATGGATACCGTGGGTTACATATTGGGGTCTGATGGACGAGTGTGAATAGCGCTCGGTGCCACGGATTTCGGGTTTGAGTCCCGGTAGGCGCCATGGATATTTGTAGTAGTTCTGAATTCACTTTTTATACCGTAGGTCCCGTCTAAAATGACTATAGAGCGTTTTGCGGAGGATTGACAACTTATCCCGTAAAAGAAAAACAACTCCTCCCGCGAAATCTGCCAATAGACAGACGGCCTTGGCCGACTATGGGTCTGTTGCGCTACTGATGATGATGTGGGCCACATATGCTCACTGTTGTTGTATCTAATCCTCGGTGTCTTGCAGTGTGAGGCGGATAACCCATGAGTAAGCACAATGGATAGAAGAAAAGCGGGCAGCTTTTTGTTGTGGTGGAACACCTGTAGGTAGAAGTCTGACTTGGCTCCATGTCGCTAAAGAAGCAAAGCCGTACCTTTTCAGCAGGAGTTTTAGGAATTTTTTTAACTAAAACCCTCATTTTCGTGTAGTATGTGAGAAAAACCGGAAAAACTTCCACCAGGTAGTCCGACTCACGGGGCAAGAGATTTCACATCACAAACGCCGTCGGGTCTCCTCGTTTTCTGAAGCAATATCTATAATGTTGTTGCCAGCGGATGCCAGCTCCGCCGTAATGCTCACCAGCGCCGCACGTTGTGACTGAACCACGAGTCGGGCATTAAATTAATAAACGTATCAGTGGCCCCCAAGATCATTGGGTTGGCCACCCCTGATTTAGACCAAGTCCTAGAAACCATAAGTAAACATCTTCATAAACTTCTTCTCATAGAAGAAGGGAGGGGGGCCACTTGTGTTGTGATGGAAAACCAGTAGGTAGCACTTGGCTTCGTGCAATTGTCTCTAAATCATAACTAACAGCTGCATTTGCCTATAATTCCCATTTAAATATTCACTTGATTCTATTATGTGATAGAGGATAATATTATGACAAAACATATATTTAACACATATATGTCATACACATAGCCGCTAAATTTTATTCGTTTTTAATTTTGCTTATGTGCTGCCATTTAATTAACTGGATTGCTGTTCTTCTCAACTACAACAGTCATTTTTCAAACACCGCCAACACTCCAAGATGTGTATCTGCAGCATGAATTTTAGGTGATTAAAATCTGACAGAAGTAAAATTAAGTCATAACTGTACAAGATTCAATCTGGTTGAATAAATGTGCAAAAATCGGTATTTTTTTCTTTTGTATTTCCAATGGAAAGTTTCAGGACAACAGAAATAAAAAAAATGGGGAAAAAAAAAAAAAAAAAAAAACAGCATCAGTTAATCAGTTGCTCTTAAAATAATATTAATCATCAGATTTCAACTTGACAGATTTTAAATCTTAAAATAAGGCACTAGTTACAGTATTAAAGAAAGAAATTAGATTAAATTATTTAGAAGTTTTAGTCTATCGCCAAAAAATCATTACCATTTCGCAATTATAGCTAAAGAATTTCATATGCATAATCACATATTTATTGCAATCATCCACTTAAGTCTGGCAATCCAACAACGCTTCCATAAAGAAACAGTGCAGAACAGGTTGCACGGTGAATCATATCTATTTTTTTTATAGCCCTGTATAGAAAACTATACACACATATATTTACTTCTCTCCAAAACTCGGCAATTTTTATAACAATGTATAAAACTGCGAAACAAAGGAAAACTCGCCAACATTAAGTTGCATGAAACTTTTCCCCAAGAAAAGTAAGGGTCAAAAAAAAAAGAAAACAACTTTGCAATAGCATTATTTCACACCGTGATTGCATTCCCTATTTCATTCCTCCAATAAGTGTACCGTGTAAAGATGTTATTGTTGAAAGAGCTGGGGGCAACAATGAAAAATAAAGAAAAAATCCAGGATAAAGAAAAAAAAGAGATTTTAGAGAGCAATATGTTAGCAATGAGGAACAGTTTGAGGAAGCAGATGCTTGTCCAGTGCCACTTTTAATCTTTGAAGTGCCCTGAGGGCATACAGGTAGAACTATATCGCTTATCACGTGGCGGGGGCTTAACTCTTTCTTATCTTTATTGACTGACACCGGGAAATAGAAAATAGTTTTGCCCCAGATTTCCTCAAGCCGGTGCCCGAAATTATCTTCTTTTTGGAAAAAGAAAACTCCCCGGGTCTCAAATAAATGTTTTTTTTTTTTACATCGAAGGCCTCATTTTCTGTGTAGTATTCTACGAAAGGCCCGCCTACAGGTAAAGGTAGAAAGAGGAAATTTTCCTGGAAATATTTTGGGATATTGAAAAAAACCATGCAAACACCCATCAGGCAATAATTGTTGATGGGCTTCAACAGGATTAAGTAATTACTTCAATTACTCTATCACAATTGCCCATAGGTATTTCAGTCTCAGACAATTACTCTATCACAATATTTCAGTCTCAGACAATTACTCTATCACAATATTTCAGTGGCAGACAATTACTCTATCACAATATTTCAGTCTCAGACAATTACTCTATCACAATATTTCAGTCTCAGACAATTATTCTATCACAATATTTAAGTCTCAGACAATTACTCTATCCCAATATTTCAGTCGCAGACAATTACTCTATTATAATATTTCAGTCTTAGACAATTACTCTATCACAATAATTCAATCTCAGACAATTAACACTCACAATTTGTCTGAGACTGAAATATTCAGTCTCAGACTGAAATATCACAATATTTCAGTCTCAGACAATTAACTCTCACAATTTGCCATTACGTATTTCAGTCTCAGATAATTACTCTATCACAATATTTCAGTCTCAGATAATTAACACTCACAATTTGCCATTACGTATTTCAGTCTCAGACAATTACTCTATCACAATATTTCAGTCTCAGACAATTTACTCTCACAATTTGCCCTTACGTATTTCTGTCTCAGACAATTCCTCTATCACAATTTACCATTACACATTTCAGTCTCAGAAAATTACTCTATCACAATTGCCATTATGTATTCCATAGTCAGAAAATCTATCTTTATGAGAATGTTTATTTTTTTATCTCTGAAATAAATATGCTTAAACTATATAATAATATAACATTATGATCATGTTATATTATTATATATTTTGAATATATATAGAGAACACCAGAAGTGATTGTGGTTCAATCACTTCTGGTATTCTCTTTTAGAACGATTGTGACTACAAAGCATATTACCAGCGGATTGAAACGTTCAGTGTTGTTTTTGATTCAAATTACAAAAAATGGTAAGAAACTATCTTAATTGTATTCTTTTCAAAAGCTGTTCTGTTTCTAATTGTTTTTTCAGTGTTCATTTCTGTTCCAATACTGAGTGATCTAGTATTGAGTGATAATATTATACTGATTAAATATTGATTAATCGAAGCGATTGACTCGAGTGAAGATCATTTTCATTTAACCTGAATATATTAGATTCCATACAAAATTCGAGGAGTGCAAGGTTTCCTATACATAAATTTTATTTTCCATCAAAACTAAGCAATTTATTTTTTTTGTAACAATTAGTTTGATTGTATTTTAAACTAATTGTAATAAAATCTATTCGACCGTAAAATACTAACTAGATTTAAAATATTTCATAAAGATACTCTGTGCCGATTTAATTCTTCTTAAAAATCCATTTTCAAAACAAATTTTAAACTGAGTAGATAAACAGTTCACTTACCTGCCTAACTTGAAAAATTCATGAAATATCTTTACGAAAGGCTTAAAATTTTCACTGGCGAAAATGCCCTTTCACTGAACAAGGACGATAAAAAGTCTCCTTTTGAAAGATTCCAGATAATCCATTTCGAACAGCATCGGACAAAAGCTTTGCTTAACGTAATGGCCACGAGGTTAACAAAGCACAATCCTTTTAAAACGAACAAAACCGACGATGGGTAACTGGGTGGAAATCTATGGGCGCGAAGACAGCCCGGGAAAAATGAACAGCACCAAAGGATGGAATATAATAAAAGCCAACTTTAAAAGGACAGTGAGCCTGGATGAAATATTGTCAATCAGGCTTCATGGATAGAGTTCTGCCATTCTGTTTATGTGGTTTCCTTTTTTTAAAAAAGGAAAAGAGAGAGAGAGAGAGTGAGGGAAAAAAGAAAGGTAGAGACTGGGAGCCCGCATTTGGATGGAAAGGAACATTAATTCTGAAAGTTGGAGCATGGTAACATTTGTTTGTGGGAATGTTTTGACACCCGTCTTGACTGGGAGAAGGCATTCCGGAAAATTGCTTTTAGTGTGCGAAACAGAGCGCATTTCTTTTAATTTAGGTGGTCGGGAGAACTTGCTTTTTCCGGCCATGATTTATACGCGTTGAGTAGTCCATTTGCCTTTCTTGATGGTGGAATTTATTTTGTGGAAAATGCTTTTTCTTAGTGTTGTTTTTAATTCAAATTGTAAAAAAATGAAAGGAAAGGATCTTAATTGTATTCTTTTCGAGGCTGTTCTTAATTTTAGATTATTAATTTAATTTTAATTTAATTTTACTTAATTAATTTAATTTATTTAATTTACCAATTTTTAATTGAATTTTATTTTACGTTACTGAGTGAACAATTTTACCGTTACCGTGAGTACAGTATTGAGTAATATCTTTATACTGAATAAATATTGGTTACTATTATGTTTCTTTTAAAGTTATTTATTAAAAAGTATATGCTTTTTAATCGTGAAAATTTTACTATCGGAATACATTAATTTTAATAATATAATCTTATAGGAATGCCATTTGATATAGTATTTTATAAATATCATTAAAATTTGTTTTAGTCTTATTTTTAAGCATTGAAATGACAAAATAGGAACACAACAGGTTTCAATTATTTACCTTTTAAATCTATATTTGTAATTGCGCTGCATAATATATATGAGCAAATATATATATATACATATCTTTGTGCAAAAAAGAGAAAAAAAACCTACTATAAAAGTTAAGAATTTACTCACCACATTAAAATTTGTGTCTGCTATTTGCCACTTTGAAATTATTTTGCTTTTATTTGGAGTTTGGCTACAAGAAAAGAAAATTATCATTTTTTTAACTGTTCATCCTGGCGGTGGCATGGAAGTTAGTGTTTCAGAATGCAATTTAAACTGTAGGTCCTGATCTGTTTAGCCCTTGTGTGCACAAGATGACAGTTGAGCGACAAACCAAAACTAAGCCAAACCTTCACCCATGAGTATAATACTCATGGGATATCTGTCCTGCACTGCAGGACACTGATGATTAGTCACACACACAACATTTGAAAAAAAAGCATAGAAAATATATTTATTTTAATTTATGGATTTAATTAATTATTGTTTTCTTAAAAAAACACATTTTGCTTAAGAATTATGATTTTTGATGTCAACCAATTAATATTTAAAAATTGCTGTCTACCCTCAAAAATAAATACACAATGTTTTCATACTATAACAATTATTTTTAAATAATAGCTAAGACAAATGACTTTAAAAAAAAGACATCATGTTAATTAAATAATTATGCATAGATTTCCAAAATCAATTATCACTGTATTAAAAAGGTTAAAGCGACATCTTTGCAGATGTGCCCTGTAGGCATCATTGTAAGCAAGCATAACTTGAACAAATGTTAAAACGAAATAAACTTGATTGCCTTTAGAGCCAGGAGCGAATGACTTATTAATAATTGCCTTGTATATCTCAGGATCAAAGGAAAAACTGTTTGCTCTTCACAATTAATCGGGGTTTTGAGTCGAAACTCTGTCATAGTGATAATTAAAATCGCATTGTTTGCTAGCTCATTTCAGAGAAATTAAAACTTAATTACGAGATTAGAACCCTGTAACCCCCTTTTATTACATATTTATTTTAATGGCTTTGTATTACAAGCCTTATAATAAAGATTAGATCTTTTTGAACCCTAGCATTGCTTTACAATGTATTGTAGTTACTGGTGATGTAATTTTAAATATTTCACGACAGGGCCTAATGCATGGATTAATGCATTTATCAAAAGAATACTTGGAATAGTTTTGAAAATAATTTGCGAAGAAGCTAATCTTAATGAATTTCCTCTAGGTCTTTAGAATACGCATGTGATTTATTATGTATTTAGTAGAAATTATTCTGTTTATTAATGCATTTAATCTGATTTTATATGCATTAAAATGAATGACTGCTTTATATGGAGTGGTAAAATCTTACCACATAGTATTGATGAGCAATAATAGGTGGGAATATATGTTGTGACTAATCCTCAGTGTCCGGTAGTGCGGTACAGACACCCATGAGTAGTCTACTCATGGATGGAGGAAAAGGGGGGTTCTTCTGTTGTGATGGAGAACCTGTAGATAGATTGGTTTGGTTCGTCGCTCTACGGCCATTTTGTGCACACATTAGGGTAATTAGACCGGGACTTACAGCTTAATGGGGATTCTGAATCACTAACAAACATCCATGTCACCGCCAGGAATCGAATCTGAATCCTGCGATACCAAAGGCCAGAGAGTTAGCCAATTGGCCATCAAGCCGCTGTGTGACATTTGAAGGAAAAAATGCAAACAAAATACATTTATTTAAATTTATGGAGTCGACTAATGGTTTTCTTTTTATGAAAAACATTTCGCTTAAGAATTAAGACTGTTGATGTCGAACAGTTAATCTTTAAAAATTGCTGTCTACCCTCAGAAATAAATGCACAATGTTGTCTTACTATAACAATTATTTTTAAATAATTTCTAAGTCAAATAACTTAAAAAAAGACGCATAAATTTCCACAATCAATTATCACTGTATTAAAAGGTTAAAGCGACATCTTGGCAAATGTGCCCTGTAGGCACCATTGCAAGCATAACTTGAACAAAGGTTAAAACGAAATAAACTTGATTGCCTTTAGAGCCAGGAGCGAATGACTTATTCATAATTGCCTTGTAATATACCAGGATCAAAGGAAAAACTGTTTGCTCTTCTCAATTAATCTGGGTTTTAAGTCCAAACTCTGTCACAGAGATAATTAAAATCGCATTGTTTGCCACCTCATGGCAGAGAAATTAAAACTTAATTACGAGACTAGAACACTGTAACCCCCTTTTATTACAGATTTATTTTAATGGCTTTAGATTACCTAATGTTCCAAGTCTTATAATAGAGATTAGATCTTTTTCAACCCTAGCATTGTTTTACAATGCATTGTAGTTGCCGGTGATGTACTTTTAAATATTTCACGACAGCACCTAATACATGGGTTAATGCATTTATCAAAAGAATAGTTGGGATAGTTTGGAAATAATTTGCGAAGAAGGTAATCTTAATGAATTTCATCTAGGTCTTTAGAATATGCATGTGATTTATTAGGTATTTAGTAGAAACAATTCTGTTTATTAATGTATTTTGTTTATCTTTATATGCCGTGGAAATGAATGACTAGGGTTTCATATGGAGTGGTAAAATCTGAACGGTAGATGAGTAAAACTGCTTGGAAATATATGTTGTTGTTGTGATTAATCATCAATGTCCGGCAGCGCGGGACAGACACCCCATGAGTAGTACATGGATGGAGGGAAAAGGAGAAGCTTCTGTTGTGATGGGGCATCCGTAGGTAGAAGTCTGATTTGGTTCCGAGTAGCTGAAGAATTAGGGCATTGCCTTCCGCTAGGACTTTTAGAACTACCCCGCATTTGCATATTGTATGAGATAAAACTGAAAAACTCCCACCAGATAGTCTAACTAACGAGGCAAAATGACAAATAGCACAGGTGTCCTCATTTTTGAAATAGTATCTACAATAATGCAGCCAGCGGATTGAACCTCAGCCCTAATGCTCACCAGCGGCGCACGTTACCACTGAGCCATGAATCGGGCTTGGAAATATATTTTTTGTTTGATATAAAAAAATTTATTTGATAAATTTAATGAAATTGAAATCTGTTTAAAGTGCTAATTATAAAAATATAACATGAATTTTGTGTACATATGTACATATACGAAATTAGGAAATATTCTTCTTATTTTCATTGGCGCAACAGCCCCATGATGGGCCAAGGCCGTCTGCCTACTGGCAGATTCCGAGACAGGAGATGTTTTATTTTAACGGGATAGGGGTAGACTTACGTCCAATGCTCTTCAGTCATATCAGACCGGGCCCTGTGGTTTAAAGGGGATTCAAAATCACTACAAACATTCATGGCCCCGCCGGGACTCAAACCCGAAACTTGTGGCGCCGAGCGCTAATCAATCGACCAACAGATTCCAATTCTGAAATATACTGTATGAAAATATTACACAGTCTATAGTCAAACTTGATTCTTTTCAATTGAAATTTTTATGCATAAAACTGTAATTATGAATTGGTTATTTGAATATTATTTAAATATATAATGTAATGTTATAATGTTAATGTTTAAACTTACTGTTGGCATAATAAAATTAATTGAGTGTTCCACGGTGTAAAAGATCGGAGAATACAACATCAAATTAATCATTTACAATTTACTAAATTAAAAAAATGATTAGGAAAAAAAATAAAGATGAAAAATGTTTTTAAATTATATAGATTATTGGAAGGTTAAAATAGTTTTCAAATGCCTACAATATTTGTATTTTTATTCATATGAATTATTTTTACATAAAAAAATATTTCTATTTAGATTCAGTCATCTAGAACCCAGTAAAAAAAAAAAGAGAGAGAATCCTAGTTTTATCGGACTTATTTCAAAA
Source organism: Caerostris darwini (assembly GCA_021605075.1). NCBI lineage: Eukaryota > Metazoa > Arthropoda > Arachnida > Araneae > Araneidae > Caerostris > Caerostris darwini. The sequence continues at coordinate 569 of BPLQ01007358.1, read as the reverse complement.
TCGAGGACGCAATTTTCTTTCCATTATCTTCCCACTTTTTTCCACCATCTTTTTTGAATTTAAGATTTCACGAATAACTTTTTAACGCTTTTCAATTTTATGTGGGTTTATTTTACGGCATACCTAATCCGGCGGATATAAAAAATTAAAATTCTCCAAAGTTTATCTTTTAAATCCACCTTCTGAGCCAAAGAGGGCTATAAAAGAAAAAGTATGATATTTGATCAAAATGAGGGGAAGTCGTATTTAGAATACGGCACACTACGGGCTTCGAAGATATAAGAAGACACTACTATCCCCCAGATTTTTTTATTTGTTTTATTTAGTTGAGTACTTCTTCCATTTTCTCTCCAAAGTCCTGAGCAAACTCCTGCATAAGACTGAAATAGTATACTATCCACCAGACCATTTCGGAAGGAAAAGAGATATCCACAGACAATAAGCACATTTCTGTATATAATCTGGATATGGTATTAGCTCTTCTTGCTGAAGACTTATTGTGAGAAAATTAATACGCAGACGCTGCTGGAGTTAAAAGTAGATGGAATGTTATTTCGGTTTTGTTATTA
>BPLQ01007355.1:0-21576 GCA_021605075.1 Caerostris darwini | reverse complement strand
AACATAAAAGTAAAAGTTTTTTATTTAAATAAAAAGCAACTAATAAAAAAAATGTTTGTACGTTTTGGCTAAGAACCAGATAAAAAATAATAAATTTTAGAAGAAAAAAAAGTTCTTGAATTCTAAGCATTCATGTTTGTGTTAAAGATAGATTCAAAGCAAAGAAACAAACCTCTTGCTTATATATGTAGAACAATTTACTAAAGAACTACACAATCATATAAACAATCCATGGTTTAAGATTTATTTAATTTTATTAAATAAATGTAATAAAAAAAGTCATTTTAATCGAGTTTTTCATCGAAGGATGCTAACACTGTTCCCATTAATAATTTGGATACTTTTATTATGATCGGAAACTATTTTAACTTGTAAAATGCTTTACAGTAGTGTTAAAATCCATCTTGAAAAAAAACTCTTACCAATACAAAAAATTCTGATTAATCCGTGAAAACAAAATGTAGTAACATACAAAACGCATACCAGCAAATTATATTGAATTTTTTATTTTTATTTTTATACTAATCTATGCTTCCTCCTACACAGGGGCAAGAGCCCCCCCCCCCTCCCTTCCCACACCTTTGGCATTTAGGTGAAATTGTCAATCGGCCTCGAGACTCTCACCAGTAAGGAAGTACACGGTATGCCCTCCCGCTGTGAAACGTTTAGTTTGTAGTCTGTCAGCCCGAGAGGAAGTACGTATATTCAGAGGATTCCGGTGCATTAGTGGGCCTACAGACTCTGTCCCGGAGAGGAAGCATGTTTTGCGCAAACTCAGTATCGGGTTTTCTTCTTAGAAGTGGATCTTTTCACGCATCTATAATTATCCGTCTTTAAGTGCGTTAAATATTGGATGTCTCTAATTGAATGTGAGTGGTGTTTGTTCGTGTCTAAATGAAGATGTGAGTTCTCAAACCTGTGCCTCAAGTATATCAACCTAACCACACCCACTTCCGAACTGGTTTCCCAACATGCACATTACATAATTGCATTTAATAATATAGTTTCATACTTTATTATTATTAATTTGAAATCATATTTATTTATTTGGCTGGGATATAACAAAACATTATATAAACCAGAATGAAAAATACCTAAATACAATTTTTAAACTATCAATAAATTAAATATTTAAAACATTTCTATAAGACTAACAATTCTTTCTCCTTTTCTAAAAAAAAAAAAAAAAAAAACAATCTAAATATAGCACCATCATAGCTAATATTCAGAATACTCGATTTTAAGGGAGCACAGATATAATATTTTACTGCGGAATGTTTATAAAGAGCAAAAGAAATAAATATTACATTTAGATCTCAAAAATAGCAGGTTTACATTGTAAACCTTATGCATCCTTCAAAATCCTCTGTGATTTCACAAGCACTACTCTAATACAACAAAGAAAAACGCTTTACATAAACTATTTCTGAAATGTTCAGTTATTTTGAAAGCATGGCCTTACAGCAGAGAAATATTTCTTTATACCGAAAAAATATATCTGGTATTGTAGGCCGAATATGAACTACACAAATGCGGGTTTTTATCAGGATACGAAAAGAGTAGGGGGAAATATGTTTACTGTAAAATTTTATTCTCTGCGTTCCAAATGTCTTTCGTCATATTTCGATGTCAGCGAATTTATATCCAAAAGCGTGCTTAAAATGAAATCTTTCTAAGGGACTCGAAAAGTAAGTAAATAAATAAATGTCAAACTGATTTTTGAAAAGCAAAAAATATTTACTTCGGATTTCAAAGGATAATAAATTGTTTCTTAAAAGAGATACACAACTTATATTGAGCGATACATTTTTCAATTACGACGAAAGTTCGTATTTATTACGAATTGAAATCTTTGGATAAGAAGACTTAAAAATAAATCTATTTTTTTATTGTTATTTTTAAATATAATTGCATCTATTTTTGAAAACGATTAATCATTTTCATTTTTATTATTTACATTCTACCATTACCTTAAAATATTTAAATTTTGGTTAAAGACTTTGTGTTTGGTTTAACATAAAAATATTCTATAGTAATTAATATAATTATATTCTAATTAACAGGGGCCTGATGATCGAGTAGCTAGCACTCTAATGCCTCGATACCACAGGTGTAGCGTTCGTATCTCGGATGTTTGCAGTGGTTCGGAATCCACTTTAAACATTAGGTTCCGGTCGAATATACACTGAAGTGACAAAAGTCATGGGATACCTCTTAATATCGTGTCTAATACCTCTTAATATCGACGTGGCATGGACTCAACAAGTCGTTGGAAGTCTTCTGCAGGAATATTGAGCCATGCTGTCTCGATAGACGTCCATAATTGTGAAAGCGTTGATGGTGCAGGATTTTGGGCACGAACAGACCTCTCGATGATGTCCCATAAATGCTCGATGGGATTCATGTCGGGCGATCTAGGTGGCCAGACCATTCGTTGGAATTGTCCAGAATGTTCTTCAAACCAATCGCGAACAATTGTCGCCCGGTGACATGGCGCATTGTCATCTATAAAAATCCCATCGTTGTTTGGGTACATGAAGTCCATGAATGGCTGCAAGTGATCTCCAAGTTGCTGAACATAAGCATTTCCAGTCAATGTTCGGTCCAGTCGCACCAGAGGACCAAGTCCATGCCATGAAAAAACGGCCCACACCATTACGGAGCCACCACCAGCTTGAACAGTGCCCTGCTGACTGTTTGGGTCCATGGCTTCGTGGGGTCTGCGCCACACTCGAACCCTACCATCAGCTCTTACCAACTGAAATCATGACTTATCGGACCAGGCCACGGTTTTCCATTCATCTAGGGACCAACCGATATGCTCACGTGCCCACGAGAGTCGCTGCAAGCGATGTCGTTCTGTCAGTAAAGGCACTCGAGTCGGTCTTCTGCTGGAATAGCCCAAGAAAGCCGAATTTCTCCGCACAGTTCTAACAGACAAGTCCCTTGTACGTCCCACATTAGTTTCTGCGGTTATTTGACGCTGTGTTGCTTTTCTGTTAGAATTTACGACTCTTTGCAGACGTCGCCGGTCTCGGTCGTTAAGTGCAGGCGGTCGACCACTGCGCTGTTCATGGTGGGATGTTATGCCTGAAATTTCATACTCTCGACACACTCTTGACACAGTGGATCTGGGAATGTTGAATTCCCTAACGATTTCCGAAATGGCATGACCCATGCGTCTAGCTCCAACTAACATTCCGCGTTCAAAGTCTGTTAATTTCCGTCGTGCAGTCATCATCACGTCAAAACCTCTTCACATGAATAACTTGAACAGAAATGAAAGCTCTGCGAAAGCACTGCGCATTTATACCTGTTCTACGCAATGCTACTGCCATCTGAAAGTTTGCATATTGCTATCCCATGACTTTTGTCACTTCAGTGTAATTGTAGAGCTTCGGGCGTGGGGCTCTTAATTCTACCCCATAAAAGAAAACCTCCCATATTTCGAAATCTGCCATTAGGTAGACGGCTATGGCCTACCATGTGGCTGCCATTGATGAAGAAAATTTATTTAGTTATACAGTTTTATACTTTGTTATTAATTTCTATAATGCGGAAAAATATTAATTTGGCAGGCATATATCAAAACATTTTATAAATCGAAACGAAAAATTCGCTATAACACCGTCTTTTTATAAATAGGAAAAATTATATTTTCTATTATTTAAATACCATTTTTAAATTATTAATAAATCAAATACATATTTAACATTTCTATAAAACCAACAATTTCTTCTCTGTTTCTAAAAAATCCAACAATTGATTCTCCGTTTCTGAAACATCCAACAATTGATTCTCCGTTTCTGAATCATCCAACAATTGATTCTCCATTTCTAAAAAATCCAACAATAGATTCTTCGTTTCTGAAAAACCCAACAATTGATTCTCCGTTTCTAAAAATCCAACAATTGATTCTCCGTTTCTAAAAAATCCAACAATTCATTCTCCGTTTCTAAAAAATCAAACAATTGATTCTTCGTTTCTAAAAAATCAAACAATTGATTCTCCGTTTCTAAAAAATCCAACAATTGATGCTCCGTTTCTAAAACATCCAACAATTGATTCTCCGTTTCTAAAACATCCAACAATCTAGATATTGCACCATCATAGCTAATATTCAGAATACTCTATTTAAATTGAGCGCAAATACAATATTTTACTGCGGAATTTACATAAAAAGCAAAACAAATAAATATTATATTTAGATCTGAAAAATAGTAAGCTTACATTGTAAACCTTATGCATCCTTCAAAATCCTCTGTGATTTCACAAGCACTACTCTAATACAACAAAGAAAAAAGCTTTACATAAACTATTTCTGGAATGTTCAGTTATTTTGAAAGCGTGGCCTTACAGCAGAGAAATATTTCTTTATAGCGAAAAAATATCTGTTATTGTAGAGCGAATATCAACTACACAAATGCGGGTTTTCATCAGGATACAAAAAGAGTAGGGGGAAATATGTTTACTGTAAAATTTTATTCTCTGCGTTTCAAAAACGTCTTTCGTCATATTTCGATGTCAGCGAATTTTATATCCAAAAGCGTGCTTACAATGAAATCTTTCTAAGGAACTCGAAAAATAGTACATAAATAAATGTCAAACTGATTTTTGAAAAGCAAAAAATATTTACTTCGGATTTCAAAGGACAATAAAACGCTTCTTAACAGAGAGAAACAATTTATCTTGTTCAATTCATTTTTCAATTACGACGAAAGTTCAAGTTTATTACGAATTGAAGTCTTTAGTTTAGAAGGCTTAAGAATAAATCTTTTTATTTTGCTATTTAAATATAGTTGTTTATCATTGAAAAAATTAACTCTTTTCATATTTATTATTTACATTATATATTTGTTGTCTTGAAATTTTTAGCCTTTGTTAAACATTTTGTGTTTGGTACTTTTCTTTTGCCCATTTATTTTTCTACGAAATTTACTTCCTCACCCGAAGATGAAGTACATTTCGCGCACCCTGCGCGTAGATTAGTATCGGGTTTTCGGCTTAAAAGAGGATTCCTTCCACTCATATATATATATATTAAATATTGTCTGTCTGTAATTGTATGTGTGTGGTGTTGTGCATATCCCAATAAATCTGTCAATTCTGCAACTTGGGCCTAAAATATCTCAATGCAACCACACCCAGTTACAATCTGGTTTCCCAACATGTACCCTAAATAATTGTATTTAATGATATAGTTTCACACTTTAACATAATTTTTGTGACGTTGCACATTATTAATTTATGTGACGGGAATATATCAAAACATTATATAAATCAGAAGAAAAAGTCCTTATAACACCTTATTTTCGTAAATAGCAAAAATTATATTTTATCTAAATACCATTCTTAAACTATTAATAATTCAAGTTCTTTTAACATTTCTATAAGAACCACAATTGTTACTCCTTTCTAAAAAACACCAACAGTCTAAATATTGCACCATCATAGCTAATATTCAGAATACTCGATTTTAAAGGAGCACAGATATAATATTTTACTGCAGAATATTTATAAAATCCAAAAGAAATAAATATTGTATTTAGATCTCAAAAATAGTAAGTCTACATTGTAAACCTTATGCATCCTTCAAAATCCTCTGTGATTTCAGAAGCACTACTCTGATACAACAAAGAAAACAGCTTTACATAAACTATTTCTGTTGAAATGTTTAGTTATTTTGAAACCATCGCCTTACAGCAGAGAAATATTTCTGTATACCGAAAAAATATCTGGTATTGTAGAGCAAATATCAACTACACAAATGCGGGTTTTTATCAGGATACAAAAAGAGTAGGGGGAAAATATGTTTACTGTAAAATTTTATTCTCTGCGTTTCAAATGTCTTTCGTCATATTTCGATGTCAGCGAATTTTATATCCAAAAGCGTGCTTAAAATGAAATCTTTCTGAGGAACTCGAAAAATAAGTAAATAAATAAATGTCAAACTGATTTCTGAGAATAAAAATATTTACTTCGGATTTCAAAGGATAATAAATTGTTTCTTAAAAGAGATACACAACTTATATTGAGCGATACATTTTTCAATTACGACGAAAGTTCGTATTTATTACGAATTAAAATTTTTAGATTATAAGGTTTAACAATAAATATTTGTTTTGCTATTTAAATATAGTAGTGTCTATTATTAAAAAAATAATCATTTTCTTATTTATTATTTGCATTCTAGCATTTGCTATCTTGAAATTTTTAATCTTTTCTAAGAAGCTTCGCGGCCTCATGATCGAGTGAGAGGTTTCTTGTTCGAGTCCCAAGGGTGCCATGCAAGTTTGTAATGGTTCGAAATCCCCTTTAAACCGTAGGTCCCTGTCTAATACGATTGCAAAGCATTGGACTGACAACGCCACCCCGTAAAAAGAAAGCATGCCCTGTCTCAAAATCTGCCAGTAGACAGACTGCCTTGGCCCACCATGGGTTTGTTAATGATGAGTAAAACCTTTAAGTTTGGTTTTGCTCAAAAATATTCCGTAGTAATTAATATAATTATTTACATATTAATAATGCCATTTACCGTTAAGACATTGTATATAATTATTTTATAATATATAACTAATTATGTACAATGTCATAAAAGTAAATGTCAAACTGATTTCTGAGAAGAAAAATATTGTATACAAAAAATATATTGTATTAAATATATTGTATAAAAAAATATATTGTAAATATATTGTAAATATAATTTATTTAATATATTGTATTAAATATCTGTATACAAAAAATTTATACAGATTATATTATTAGATTTATAAATAAGAGAAATTATATTTTTTTCTTATCTAAATACCATTTATAAACTAATAGTAAATCAAGTTTTTTTTAACATTTCTATAAAACCAACAATTGTTACTCCTTTCTAAAAAATATCAACAGTCTGAATATTGCACCATCATAGCTAATATTCAGTATACTCGCTTTTAAAGGAGCACAGATTTTTAAAGGGCCCAGAACATTTTACTGGGGGATATTTATAAAGAGTAAAAAGAAATAAATATTATATTTAGATCTCAAAAATAGTAAGCTTACATTGTAAACCTTACGCATCCTTCAAAATCCTCTGTGATTTCACAAGCACTACTCTAGTACAACAAAGAAAAAAGCTTTACATAAACTATTTCTGAAATGTTTAGTTATATTCAAAGCACGGCCTTACAGCAGAGAAATATTTCTTCATACCAAAAAAATATCTGATATTGTAGAGCGAATATCAACTACACAAATGCGGGTTTTTATCAGGAGACGAAAAGAGTAGGGGAAAATATGTTTACTGTAAAATTTTATTCTCTGCGTTTCAAATGTCTTTCGTCATATTTCGATGTCACCAATTTTATATACAAAAGCGTGCTTAAAATGAAATCTTTCTGAGGAACACGAAAAATAAGTAAATAAATAAATGTCAAACCGATTTCTGAGAAGAAAAATATTTACTTCGGATTTCAAAGGACAATAAATTGTTTCTTAAAAGAGGGAAACAATTTATCTTGTTCGATATATTTTTCAATTACGACGAAAGTTGATGTTTATTACAAATTGAAATCTTTAGAATAGAAGGATTAACAATAAATCTTTTAATTTTGCTATTTAAATATAGTAATTTAAATATAGTTGTTAGCCCAACGCCCAACAGTCATATTAGGCCAGGAACTACGGTTTAAATTCAATTCCGAACGCTACAATCACCCATGACACTATCGGAATTCGATCCTGAAACCTGTGGCACCAAGCAACAGAACGCTTGTATCTTGGCCATTAAACCCCATCATAACAAAACTACTTTGTAAAAATGCCGAATACTATAGCAATACACAAAAATTCTGTGATAAAAAAAATATTTTTATACCCTCATTCATAGAATGAAACTATTTACAACTCAGTGAATAATTTAGTCTCTAAAAATATCTTAACATTTAGCAGCTGTTCATTTCTTAACAAAAAAAAATTTTTTTTTTTTTTAAATAAAGGATCGGATTTTTTGTTGTTTGCAGGATCATGCTATATTATTATTTGTATTAGTTATTTAACCTAATTAGATAAATCCGCTTTAATATAAATGTATCCTCCCAGTAAAATTCTAAAAATTTGAATAATAATTACCTATTTAGAGCCTTCAAATATCTTTTTTTCTCTCTAATAATTTTTATTCGAGAATATAATCACTGAATCAGCTAAAGAAATATGTAATTAGTTTTCGTGGAAGAATTTAAAATAACTGCAATAGATAATCTGCAAGATAAAGTTATTACTACCACTTTATAAATTATTAAACTTAAAATGAATATATAATTTTCTTATCTTTCTTTTTACAAGATAATACTAACAAATAAATTTGAACTTCTTAAAAGCTATTTTTATTGTTAAAATTTTTTTTAATATTATTTTTTTTTACCATATATGCTAATATTATCTGGGTAACAGGAAGAATCTGTAGGCAAATGTAAATATCAGTCAACAAAAGACACCGACCCCAAATTGGTGAAGACTTTTCAGTTACAATCATCAATCGCGATTGTGCCAACGGCCGTACCATGCTGAATATACCAGTTCTCGTTAGATCACCGAAGTCAAGCATCATTGGGCGCGGTCAGTACTTGAGTGGGGGATCACCTAGGAACACCGCGTGCTGTTGGCATTCACAAATTTGGGACCTGTATGACCGAGTGTCTAGCGCTCTGGCACTCGGTGCCACAGGTTTCGGGTACGAATTCCGGCGGGGCCATGGATGTTTGTAATGGTTCGGAATTCACTATATGCCGTAGGTCCCGGTCTCTTATGACTGTAAGAGCGTTACGGAGCAGAAGTCAGACTTCTACCTACGGGTGCTCCATCAGAACAGAAGTTGCACCCCACTCCCCTCCTTTCGTGTGGGACACGACAATAACAACAATAGCTCTTGTGTATGGGTTTACTTATATGCAGCACTTTACTAACACGAAAAGGGCCGATATGCATTCATTCAAAAAAAATAGTAAAAAATCAACTGAACTGTACGTGGAGTGTTATCTCTGTAAACAGTTGCAATAAAGCATTTGCGCGATTGTATAGATAATTGTGTAAATCTGTTTTCTTACTCGCTTCCCGGCTGGAAGCGTCTACTGCATAGACGATTACAGTTCTACAATAAATATTCTACACATCACGGCAGATTTAGCCAAGTACAAACTGACATATGATGTGCCAAACTGCATGGCACGATGGACATTGAAAGATAAATAGTTTTACTCAAACTATATTAAACGAGTCCAAGCAAAATTATTAAATTATTAAATTTAAAAAAATATTTTGCAACTAGATAAAAAAAATAAATTAAATTATTACCGGAATAAACACTAAAACAAAAATGGCTAAGTTAACTTTACCTTTTTTTAATAGAAATATATTAGCTTAAAAATGACAGTTTTACATGTTAAATTATTTTACTTCTTTATAAAAACTCCCAGTTAAAGTTAAGAATAAATAAAATAGTAAAAATAAAGAATACTATTGTCATCTGAAAACTTTTAAACTTAATAATAGTGATATATTTTGGACATTCGTACCTTGATCTAGGGTACTAAATAGCTACGGTCTGGATTTTCAGAGCACTTAGTGAAATAACTGTCTGTACTGCTGCATTTTTAAAATGCAACTGTTTACTAAAGTACTGTTCGGTGTTTTAAGTAAATGGAAATCGGGACTGAAGTAATAAAAGTTGAATGTTAAGTTCGAGTCGTTTAATAAAAGCATTAAAAAACATAAACGTGTAGTTGATGATGTCTTTCTTCTTTTGACAGTAAAAATCTACTGAAACTCACGTCCGTAGTTAAAGTTTCAAAACAAATTTAAAAAGTTATTCTAATTCGTTTTTAACTATTTATAAGGATTAAGATAGATGTTTTGAGAAATTCTGGTAATTGCTTTTAATTAATGTTTTAGAAAAGTAAGTTATTTTTCTGAAATAAGTTGAATGAGTTACATGTATACTCAATCTTAATTAAACGGCATTTAATTTTGTATGTAATGAAAAGAGAAATGTTTAAAAGTACAGTTGATACAATACCAATGATGTACTTGTTTTAAAATCACATATTTTCCTTATAAAGAAATTAGACTTTTGTTCATTCAATTCATTCTGTTAGCTCACACTCTCCCTATATATATCTTGTTCAAATTTTCAATCGTTCATAAAATACTTCTTATTCATCCACTCAAGTTCAAATACAATTTTTTTTTAACTTGTAGTGGATGACACTTGATGTTAATACAGTTTTTTCAAATATTAATTCAGTGATTAAATTTAATGAATTAATTTTTTTTTTTTTTTTTAGATTTAAGTTGTATATATCTACCAATAGATGGCGCCAGATAAACTTAAAAAAATGAATGGAAATTATTTGTAAAGTACTTTTCTGCAATATAGGGGGAAAAAAGTAGGAATTGCCTTTAAATTTTTATTTTTAATTTTACTCGTTTAATGGTATATTTACCACCTTTCTTACTGTGAATACTTGTTTGCTAATAACATGAATTTAATGTATGTTAATAAAAATAATGCAATGTTTGTCAATAATATGAATACATATGATCAAATTACATTGTTTATATAAATATTTATTTTTAACCTGCTGTATTTATACTACAGCAACTTAACTAACGACAGAACACGTGATAATAAAATGAAAGAAGAAATAAAAAAACATTTTCTTAAAATTTCCACAACTTTTTTTTTTCAACTATTAAAATATTGTATATATTATAAATAATATATTCTTTTTGAATTCTCCTAAACACCAAAAACTTTACTCCAGCACGACTACATAAATAAAAAAGTTGTTTATAAAAAAATCATTTCACACGCAAGTTTTAGCTATCTGACATGATATTCGGCATGATCATTTTTTTAGTCATTTTTAATTAAAATACACTTACATTTTTTAAATAGAATCACATGTATTTTTATTATAGAACCGAAAAATAAATAATGGGTTTTGAAGAATTAATAATTTCTGTGTCACCTAATTATAAATACTTCAAACACTTTCAAAACCTTTATGGATGCCAAATTCGAAGTCCAACATTAAAATGTGGACCTAACCTGCAGAAAGGTCCTTATTCATAGTTGTTAGCGTATCAGTTGCAGTCATATATTTAATAAACAAGAAGACTCCATGACGTTTGTGACAGCATAAGTAAAACAACTAGCATCGTTAATGCTGGATGGAGTTTTCCGTGGGGTTTCCCTTAAGATGTAGAGCAGTTATCAGTGGGTTCTATGGGTTAAATCTAGAGTATTATTGTTAAGAATTATTTAATAGGTTTGTGATGAGTATTAATTTAATTCATTCATTAACTAGAATAATATTTAAATCGGAGAGCAAGAAAGCTGTTTGAAGAATTCGTATCCAGATATTTTGCAGTTGTGAAAATTCGTAATTGGCACATATTTACATTTGAAATTCAGTAAAAATAGTCATTTATTTGTGGTTTTTATTGTGGTATTTTTTAAAATGCACCAGGGAGTCCCAAGTTTCCCTTAACTATATCACGTATTAAATTCGTATTATATTCGTGGTATAGTTAAGTGAAACATAGGACTCACTGGTGCATTACAAAAAATACCACAATAAAACCCCAAATAAATCACTAAACCTACAGAATTATAAATTTAAATATGTGCCAATTACAAAGTTTTACAGTTACAAAATACCAGGATACGAATTCTTCAAATACCTTTCTTGATCTCCAATTTAAATATTAAACTAATTAATGAATGAATTAAATTAATACTCATCACAATCCTGTTAAATAATTCTCAACAATAATGCATCAGATTTAACAAGCGCTTTTCATCAAATTTTGCTCGGTAATCCGGATAACAGAATGCCTACTTAACATTTTCCAGCAAATATCGTTGATTAAATATCGCCATTTGAAACCCATGAACTCGTCTTGCTGTATTGTCCCTTTATGTTGGGCGTTCCAGTTAATATGATCGTTTTAGGAAATTTTACCAAGAATGATCATCCTTTCTGGTTGCATGAAATAGCTCTTGAAACTGTGCGATTAGACGCCATGAAAGATCATCCGAAAGACTGAATTAATCATCCGCGGAGAGGTAATTCACGCATCGTTCCTTGCTTTGATGAGAATGTTTGCATAATTATCACAGTTAGGGCGCATTATCTTCGCACATCAATGCTTGTCATTTACTGAAAGCTGAATATGACGAATAATATGAATGCGCATTGAATTGAATTCAACCTTCAAGACGGATTAGAGATATTGGATTTATTTGCATAATATATCCCTCATATGTGAGTATAAATTCAAACTTTTTTAAAAACATCTATATGCTATCATATACGAGGAGAAAAAGCGATTTAGAAATAAAGAAGAAATAAAGAAACTTTTTCTTGAAATTTCAAATAATTTTTTCAACTAGTAAAATATTATATATATTACATTATTTTTGAATTCTCCTAGACACCAAAAACTTAACACCAGCAAACCTACATAAATAAAATAAATGCTTTATAAAACAATTTCACATCCAAATTTTAGCAATCTGACATGATATTCGGCCGGAAACATGTTTTAGCAATTTTTATTTAAAATACACATACATTTTTTTAACAAAATCACATGTATTTCTATTCTAGCATAGAAAAATAAATAATGGGTTTTGAAGAATTAATAATTTCTGTGTGATCTAATTATAAACACTTCAAACACTTTCAAATCATTTATGGTCCAAATTCGGCCAAATTCGGCCAAATTCGAGGCCTAGCATTAAAATGTGGACCTAACCTGCAGAAAGGTCCTTATTCATAGTTGTTAGCGTATCAGTTGCAGTCATATATTTAATAAACAAGAAGACTCCAGGACGATTGTGACAGCATAAGTAAAACAACTAGTATCGCCAATGCTGGATGGAGTTTTCCGTGGGTTTTCCCATATGTTAAGCAGTTATTCCTAAAATTCCTCACTGACAGGGTTGTCAATGGAGGCCCAGTCAATGAATTGTAGGTGGTTTAGTAAGTGGAACATGATACACACTGTTACATTATAAAAATTTCATAATAAAAATCACAAATAAATGACTAAACATACTGAATTATAAATTTAAATATGAGCCACTTACAAAGTTTCCCAATTGCAAAATATCAGGATACGAATTCTTCAAATACCTTGATCTCCAATTTAAATATTATACTAATTAATGAACGAATTAAATTAATACTCATCACAACACTGCTAAATAATTCTTAACAATAATGCACCAGATTTAACAAGCGCTTTTCATCAAATGTTGCTCGGTAATCCTGATCCCTACTTATCATTTTCCAGCAAATATCGTTGATTAAATATCGCCATTTGAAACCCATGATCTCGTCTTGCTGTATTGTTCCTTTATGTTGGGCGTTCCAGTTAATATGATCATTTTAGGAAATTTTACCAAGAATGATCATCCTTTCTGGTTGAATGAAATAGCTCTTGAAACGAGATTCTGTGCGATTAGACGCCATGAAACATCATCCGAAAGACAGGGGGGCCATGAATTAATCATCCGCGGAGAGGTAATTCACGCATCGCATAGCTCTTTGATTAGAATGTTTGCATAATTGTCACAGTTAGGGCGCACTATCTTCGCACATCAATGCTTGTCATTTACTGAGAGCTGAATATGGCGAAATGAATGAGCATCGAATTGAATTCGACCTTCAAGATGGATTAGGGATATTTGATTCGTTGCATGATATATCTCTCATATGGGGTTATAAATTCAAACTTTTTTAAAAACATTTATATGCTATCATATACCAGAAAAAGTGATTTAGAAAAAAACAGAAAATAAATAAAAAGACATTTTCTTGAAATTTCAAATAATTTTTCAACTAGTAAAATATTATATATATTACATTTTTTTTTTTTTTAATTCTCCGAGACACCATAAACTTTACACCAAGCACACATACATAAATAAAAAAATTGCTTATAAAAAAATCATTTCACACTCAAGTTTTAGCTAATGATATTGGGCAGGAACATTTTTTAGCCATTTGTAATTAAAATACACCTACAATTTTTTAAATAGAATCACATGTATTTTTATTATAGAACCGAAAAATAAATAATGGGTTTTGAAGAAATAAATTAGGACACACAGAAATTATTCAAACACTTTCAAAGCGTTTATGGATGCCAAATTCGGGGCTCAGCATTAATATGTGGGCCTAATCTGCAGAAAGGTTCTTATTCATAGTTTCTTGCGCATCAATTGCAGTCATATATTTAATAAACAAGAAGACTCCAGGACGATTGTGATAGCATAAGAAAAACAACTAGCATCAATGCTGGAAGAGTTTTCCATGGGTTTTCCCATATGTTAAGCAGTTATTCCTAAAATTCCTCACTGACGGGGTTGTCAATGGAGGCCCAGTCAATGAATTGTAGGTGGTTTAGTAAGTGGAACATGATACACACTGTTACATTATAAAAATTTCATAATAAAAATCACAAATAAATGACTAAACCTACAGAATTATAAATTTAAATATGTGCCAATTACAAAGTTTTCCAGTTACAAAATACCAGGATACGAATTCTTCAAATACATTTCTTGATCTCCAATTTAAATATTATACTAATTAATGAATGAATTAAATTAATACTTGTCACAACCCCGTTAAATAATTCTTAACAATAATGCACCAGATTTAACAAGCTCATTCAATTTTGCTCTGTAATCCGTAACAGAAAGCCTACTTATCATTTTACAGCAAATATCGTTGATTAAATATCGCTATTTGAAACCCATGATCTCGTCTTTCTGTATTGTTCCTTTATGTTGGGCGTTCCAGTTAATATGATCATTTTAGGAAATTTTACCAAGAATGATCATCCTTTCTGGTTTGGATGAAATAGCTCTTGAAACTCTCTTCTGTGCGATTAGACGCCATGAAAGATCATCCGAAAGACAGGAGCCCTGAATTAATCATCCGCGGAGAGGTAATTCACGCATGGCTCTTCGCTTTGATTAGAATGTTTGCATAATTATCACAGTTAGGGCGCATTATCTTCGCACATCAATGCTTGTCATTTACTGAAAGCTGAATAGCTCGAAATGAATGAGCATTGAATTGAATTCGACCTTCAAGATGGATTAGAGATATTTGATTCGATGGATCATATGTTCTTCACATGCGTTTATAAAATTCAAAATTTTTTTAAAACTATTTATATGCTATCATATACCAGGAAAAGCGATTAAGAGAAATTAAATCAAAAATGTCGAAATATTCTTAATTTAAATATTACGGTATGCAAATATGTAGTAAAATTGAATTGCAAATTGAAATGCAAACAGCTGGTTTTAATAAATTCAAACATATCTTAAATTTAAAAAAAAAAGGAAAAAGTACTCGCAATTTTTATTTCTTTCAACTTCTCAAATGGCAACTCACATTTTTTTTATCCTACTTTGTAGAGAGTAACATCTAAACCAAGTCCAAGAGCCCATGTGTTCTCATGGAAGGAGTAAGAGGCGGGATGCAGCTTTTGTTTTGATGGAGTTCCCGTAGATAGAAGTATGACTTGGTTCCGTGTCGATGGAGGAGGAGGACATGGTCTTAAGGGAGGACTTTTTAGGAGAGGAACTACCCTTATTTGTGTAACGTATGGGAGAAAACCTGGATAATTCCTAAGAAGTAGTCCGACTCACGATTCAAGAAGCTGGACATCACAAACGCCCTCGAGGCACCTCATGTTTTGAAACAGTGTTTACAACAAAGCCGCCAGTAGATTGAATTTCCGCGCTAATGCTAAGCAATAAAGAACAAGAGATCCCGGAAGTAAAAAATAAAATTGGATAAAAACTATGTGTTTATTAACAATATTAAATTTTTTTCTCCTTTTGAATCAATCACTGCAGGTAGTTTTGGGGTGTTATCAACCCTACATGTCGAGGATCTCCATTTAATTCCATTGGTGAACAAATGAAATAAAGCCTGGAGACTAGAGAAAAGTGTAAGCTTTTCAAGTATGTATAAAGTTGTCATTCACTCAGCATTTTAGCTCAGTGTTTTTGATAGTAGTATATTTGCCAAGAAGGGGCCTGAATGGCCGAGTGGCTAGCGCTCTGGCGCTCGGTACCACAGGTTTCGGGTTCGAGTCCGAATGGACATTTGTAGTGGTTCGAAATCCACTTTAAACTGTAGGTCCCGGTCCTAATAGGATCGTAGAGCGTTGCGGGGTATTGTTACTCCGCGTCCGTGGCTTATCTTCAAGTTACACGCGCCCCCTGGGTAATGCAAAGTGAGTACGTCTGTGCACCGCTTGCCTTAAGGCATTCAAGACCAAGCTGTCTAAGTGTTTGCCAGCTGCATTAGAAAGAAAAAAAATATTTGCCAAGAAAATTAAAAACATTTTTATTATTTGGCACAAATAATAATACATTGACCTTTGAATATTAGACTATAAACGAAGAATTGTTAAAATAACGACACTTACTAATAAACAAAGAATTTCTCCAAATAATAATTTATGTATATATATAGAGTCTAATTATGAGCTTTTTATGTAAAATACTCTCACAAGAGCATTTGGTAACTTGTTCATTGTTTATCCATATCTAAAATTTATCACTCAAATTAGAGAAAAGTCAAATAAATGCTGATTGAAAATAAACAAAAACACTTTAATTCAAGAATTATTTTAAACTATCTTCAAACTAGCAACTAATTCAAGAATTTTAAATAATATTGCCTCCAAAGCAGCAATAATTTCAAAACTTTTCAAAAACTATCTACAACGCAGCAATTAATTAAAGTGCGACATTCATTTTTAGAAATGTTTTTCGTCTATTGAATTAAATGATTAAAAAGAGACAATAACAAAGCGAATATTCCATATTATATATGATTTAAATGCATGAGGACATTGATTTCAGTAGTAGAGCGATCTTCAATGAATATTGATATCAGGGCTATTGTCAATAACTGCTATGAATGGCTGATTTCAAACACGCTTATGATTAGTAAGGACTTTGAAAGCAGAGTATTCATATCTATTAAAGCAATACATCAACGTGTGTTAAATATCGAAATGAGGTCTTCAAATATTAACTTGAAAAATAAAAACAAAGTCTTGAATGATTTAATAATTATGGCGTTATTTTCTAAAATGGCAAGGGTGATGTGGTTTAAATGAACATAGATGAAATAAACTATTTACTCCAAATTCATCAAAAAAGAATATAAAACGCTTTAATTATAACTGTATAGTTTTAATATATTTTGTAATCTAATGAATTTTTATTGCCTCTTTATATACAATATTGTGAATTTACAATAATATTCTCCATATACGACTAATTTATTTGATTCTCGTAACATTCATATTGAATGCTTCACGAAAAGGTCAGCATTTACAAACACATTTCGATTTGATTTAATTTCGAATATATTTATTTATAATTTATTAGCTCAGAATAATTCATTGGAGTCCATATTGACATTGAGGATTTAAATTTTTGCAGCTCAGTATAATTAAAACATCTGTATAAATCATTATATTTGGGGATAATGAATTTTTAATACTATGATTTTAAGTATGGAGATGAATATTTCAAGTTTTAACTAAAATTTAACTATAAGGGACAATTTTGGCTAATATTTTTCTATTAAATGTAGAACTAGTTATTAATATAAAGTGCGACAGAAGAAATTGACAATTGCAATACAAATATGAAAACACAAGGTATTTTGTATAATGCATTTAACAATGAAAATTAATTGTTGGCTATACAGCTTTTCATTGAACAGTACTTTTTTTTTTTTTTTGCAGTTTCAGTTAATGTTATTTTTCAAGGCATTTGAACTAAGATTACTTGTTACTATACATACATCGGATCTAGTGTTATCCAATAACATTTAGACATGTTTACTTTTGGATTGGTTTTTCAAGTCAATTTACGCATCAATTGTCTTAAAGTACCGAGTTTTCTAACGTAAGTTAATAGTTATTACTTTTAGAACAAATGTTAATCTACTTTTAGAACAAATGTTAATTTATTTTTAGAACAAATGTTAATCTACTTTTAGAACAAATGTTAAACTACTTTTAGAGCAAATTTTAATCTATTTTTAGAACAAATGTTAATCTACTTTTAGAACAAATGTTAATCTTCTTTTAGAACAAATTTTAATCTACTTTTAGAACAAATGTTATATAAAATCGTTTTCTTATTGAGTAAATGTTGTGTACAATCGTTTATATATTTTTATAACAAATCTTGAATACAATTGTTTATTTATATTTTAGAATAAGTATTATATAAAACCTTTTTCTTATTTTTAGAGCAACTGTTGTGTACAATCATTTATTTATTTTTAGAACAAATCTTGAATACAATTGTTTACTTATTTTTAGATTAAATATTGTATGCAATTATTTATTTACTTTTAGATCAAATGTTGCACACCATTGTTTGGAAAGTTTAATATTTATTTGTTTATTTGCTCTGGCATTCTATTGAATATGCACATATAATAAATGATATTATTGTACATGAAATATTGATATATTTTTTATCTTAATGTTATTAGCCTTTAAAATAATTAAATGTAGCGTAGACGTTTCTTAAAGCATTGTTAAAAATAAAGCTATTTAATAATAATAAAGCTCCATACCAAGCATTGAATTTGTTAAAATACTTCATAAAACATATTCACTGAAACACGCATATTTTAATTAATTTAATTAACATAATAAGATTTTTTTTTAAATATTAATTCCTCAAAAATATATTTAAAGATTTTTTAGCCAATTTGAATAAACTCTGAATATTCCATTACCTTAAAAAAAAATTTCCATTACCTTAAGAAAACTACTTCATCTGTTTTTAAAACCTTTTTACTCCGGTAATAGTTTTTTCAAGCGAGAGTTATATTTAGTTTCTTATAAGTTCCATTTTTTTTTGAATATATTGATCGTACACTACCAAAATTTACATCTACTTACAGCCAGAAGATTGGTAGACTTTTATGCATAATCTCAATAGCTTCTTTAAAATACCTACTTCTCTAGGTAATAGTTCACAACATAGGTTCTGCTGTTCATTATTATGAAAAAGTTGTATTAATAACTTTTTTTTTTTCATTTTCTTGCAAATTCAGTAAGAAAATAAGTCTTTCAAAATGAGCTATTATTTTTTTTTATTGTTTTTTAATCAATTTCTATGCTTTTTTATTATTGTATATCTACATGTATATTTATGCCTCCTACGTAAATATTTTTTATGAAATTCCACTGAATTTATGGCATATCACAAAAAAACACCAGGCTCTGTACAGGCGACTGATTATGCAAAAATATGCAGATATGAAAAAGGCTTTTCAAATTTTGAATAGACATGTTGTACGGAATGTCTTGTTAATAGCAATTATGAATATTCATCATTTTACATTTATTCGAATAGCATTATGCGAATATATATAATTTACTTTTTCATTAAAATACTTTGATATGAATATCAAATTCCAACTATCATTTGCTAACATATTCTCTAAGCAATTAAGGAACGTTAATCAAATGAAATTTTTGAAATTCGGGGATATTTAAATTTATTGATGAAAATTCTTAGTATTATGACTTTATATATAAATATAGTGCATAAAAATTATTAATTTTATAGCCAATTTAAAATTTACATAAAAGAAAGTAGCAAATCAGCTACTTCAGTGAAATTTGAATAAGAATGCAGTTTCTTTCAGTGCATTTTGCTTTTTGTGTTCTGCATAAATTTTCCACTAAACCCTAAGTAGCAGGATGCCAAGCCTATTCACCAGGGGTAAAAAAATAAAGAGACTAAAAAATATTTAATATTATTTTGTGTTTGATTTCCTCTATTACATGTTTCAAGTCTTTACAATAAATTAAAAACAGGAAGGCTAATTATTTATTAAATTTAATAATTAATAGAATAAATTAAGATATTTTTAAAAGTTTTTCGTTTTCTTTCTACAAAAAATAAGCTATATTAATGACAAAATCGACATTAATTCATTTGCAGTCTAAACAAATCTCTTTTTAATATCAAATAACGTCTATTTATTATCAAATAAGGTCTATTTTAAGATTTAATTTAAGGTATAATATAAAAAACTAGCATTACTTCTTGGATAATGAATGAAATATTATGGAAAATCAAATAAAGTCCATTTTAAGATTTATTTTAAGATAATTAAATTTAAAAATACCAGCATTACTTCTTGGATTACGGATGAAAAATTTAGAGTAAAAATCAAAATCTATTTTAAGACTTATTTTAAGATAACTGAATTTAAAAATACCAGCATTACTTCTAGGATTATGGATGAAAAATTTAGAGTAAAAATCAAAGTCTATTTTAAGACTTATTTTTAAGATTAAAAATACCAGCAACTGATTATTAAAAATCAAAGACTATTTTAAGACAACTGAATTTAAAAATGCCAGCATTACTTCTAGGATTATGGATGAAAAATTTAGAGTAAAAATCAAATAGCTTCAATTTTAAGATACAACTTTTCCATTATATTGAAAAGTAGAACCTATGCTGTAAACTATTATCTGTAGAGAAATGGATGTTTTAAAGAAGCTATTGAGATTATGCATAAAAATCTAGCAAACATCTAGTAAGAAGCATTTTCATGTAAGTAGATGTAAATTTCGAGAGTGCAAGATCAATATATTCCAAAAAATGGAACTTATAAAAAACTAAATATAACCCTCGCTTGAAAAACTATTACCTGAGTAAAAAGGTTTTAAAAACAGATGAAGTATTTTTTTTAAGGTAATGGAAAATTTTTTTTATTAAGAGTTTATTGAAATTGACTGAACTTCAAATAGATATGCTATGAATTTAAATTTAAAAAAATTCATATTATGCTAATTAAATGAATTAAAATATATGCGTTTTATGAAGTATTTTGACAAAGTGTATTTATAAAAAGTTTTTTCTTTTTCTTGCAAATTAAGTAAAAAAAATAAATCTTTATCCCATATCATAAACTATTATTTTTTATTGTTTTTAATCAATTTATATGCATTTTCATTATTGCATATCGTTATGCTTATTTGTACCTCCCTCGTAAATATTTTTTAAAGAATTCCGCTGAATATTCACTGAAACACGCATATTTTAATTAATTTAATTAACATAATAAGAGTTTTTTTAAAATATAAATTCATAAAAAATATATTTAAAGATTTTTTTTAGCCAATTTCAATAAACTCTGAATATTCCATTAGCTTAAAAAAAATTCCATTACCTTCAAAAAACTACTTCATCTGTTTTTAAAATCTTTTTACACCGGTAATAGTTTTTTCAAGCGAGAGTTATATTTAGTTTTTTTATAAGTTCCATTTTTTTTTTTATGATCGTACACTACCGAAATTTACATCTACTTACAGCCAGAAGATTGGTAAACTTTTATGCATAATCTCAACAGCTTCTTTAAAATACCTATTTCTCTAGGTAATAGTTCACATCATAGGCTCTGCTGTTCATTATTATGGAAAAGAGTTGTATTCATAACT
>BPLQ01007354.1:0-12882 GCA_021605075.1 Caerostris darwini | reverse complement strand
ATGTTTATATGAACGAAAGCAAAATGAAAGACTTGCCTTGCAATTAGGAGAACAGCAAGACAAGAAGCCAAATTATTTTAAATCCATTGTTTTAACCATAGGTAAGGTCGGTTTAAAAATAATGAGTCAGTTATAATGAGTCGGTTTAAAAATCGGACAAATGACTGTTTAATAAGATTTTTATTTTTCCAAAACTCTAGGAATTTATGTAAAAATTAAACGTTAAGAAAGCAATTGCATTGTATCCAACAATACAACCACTAGCAAAGACAGTTATTGATTTAGTAGCAAACCAAATGAGTGTTGTGAGACTTTCCTCAGCTCTAGTTGCTTATCAAAAGCTATCTTTCATCCACCATGAAAGAAGACCTTATAGAAGTTATTCTATTACTATAAACAAATATAAGATGTAACGTATTACAAATAGAGCATGTTTGTGCTTATATTGTACAATTTTTTTTCGCTTGTGCTAAGTTGTTTTATATTACTTAGATATCTGTCCATTTGGTACTGTTATTCTTATAGGACCTAAGTATTTTTTGTAAGCAAATTGAGAATACCTTTAAAGATAAGATACTACATCTATGCAGAAGAATTTATAAAAGTTATTCTGTTATTAAAAACAAACAACATTTAATAAATTACAAACGGAGCATCTTTGTGATTGAAATGTATAATTTTCTTTGGCTGATCTTCGAGTATTTTATAATGTTTTGCTACCTATTAATTATTATTTCTATAGGACCTATATATTTTTAAACTAACTGAAAGTACGGGTATGTCTTTTAAGGGAGTGCAAATAATTCATTTTTTAAAGTTGTAAAATAATACTTTGTTATGCAAAAATTGATTTTCTACGAGTTCAATATTAGTCATTAAATTTATTTCAGAAATTTTAATCTGTGAGTAAAAATCATATCAGTCTATTAATATGATTTTATTATATTAGTCAATATAGTTCTATAATATCAATTGATATTATATTAGTCAATATGCGGCCTGATGGTCGAGTGGTTAGCGCTCTGACTCTCGGTACCACAGGTTTCGGGTTCGAATCCCGTCGGGACCATGGATGTGTGTAGTGGTTCGGAATCTACTTTAAACCGTAGGTTCCGGTCTCATAGGATCGTAGAGCGTTGCGGTGGTATTGTTACTAAGCGTCCGCAGTTTATCTTCCAGCTACACGCACCTCCTGGGTAGTGTTAAGCGAGTAACATCGGTGCAGCCCTTGCCTTAAGGCATAAAAGACAACTGTCTAAGTGTTTGTCAGCTGCATTAGAAAAAAAATATTAGTTTATATAGTAATATAATATAAATTCATACTATATTAATCAATCATACCATCTAAATCTATAAGTAAAAATCATAGTAATACGAAAAATTTGCGAGTCAATGTAAAAAATCGACCCTGGAGTCGTGAGGGCATTTTCGGGATTTCTTAAAGACTGCCTCCTTTTGATTTTAACTATTTAGTCCCTCCCCCCATGTGGATCCGGGTTTCAACAGCCCCACTGTAGCTCATGCATGTTGTAAAAGGCAATTAAAATGGGTACCCAGTGCCTGAGGGTATAACCGGGTAGCGTAAAGTCAGACTTCTCCCTGTCTATACACCTCAAAGTCAAGACCCTTTATCATGACTTGTCTGTTTAAGAATTTTGGTTGTCCTGGAGCGTTTTTCATTACTTGAGAACAAACACACTGGTTCATGGACTTGGTCCAGATCAGGAGTGGCCAACCAAATGATCTTGCGGGCCACTTTGGAAAGGCATCCTAACTCCGTGGGCAGCCTATAAAATGATAGATCTCCCTATTAAATTTAGACCCACAATAGACATTTTTTGGAATGAAAAACTGAAATACAGGGAGTCATTATTATTGCGTTTACTATCATTCTTACATGTCAACATAGATAATATAATAATAATAAGGATACTAAACGCACAACTACGCGTATCTAGGGCTGGTCACTGAGGTCACTTAAAGTGAAACATAGAAACTGATATATTAGATGTTAAAAGATACGCGCACATCATGAGTTCGCAGAATAATTAAATCATATTCTGCGAACTCATCACTGTAAACTCATCATTAAATCAAGCAATGTCGGTCCTCTATTCGCAAGAATATTATTTTGAAATCAAAGTTAATTTTTTTCCCATAACTTGGAAAGTTCATTTTTTTAATAAATGGACGCTCGAATAATGTATTGTTTTTAATGCATTGGTTTTCACTACTTTGGTCATCAAAAAATAAATCTATTTTGTAAAAGTGTGATACATCTCACGGGCCGGAAAAATATTCAAGGCGGGGCGCTACCCGTGTGTTGGCCATCCAAATGCTTTTGCGATGTGCAAATACCCAATTTGATATCTAAATCAAATTGGGTGATTGCACATCGCAAAAGCTAAATGAAAGAGTGGAGAAACACATATCGCACTAGTAAAGTAAATATTTTTTTCATTGTTTTCATTTTTTAATTTTGTTTATATTTTTTTATATTTCATTTTGAGTGTTCTATATTTCTTTACAATGTGCTTTTTGTATCCTTATTATTATATTATCTATATTCACATGTATACACAACAATAATAAAACATTTTTCACTCCAATAAAATGCCTCTAGTGGTTCTAAATCTAATAGGGGGATGTATCATTTTATAGGCCGCCCGCGAAGAGAGGATGCATTTCCAAAGTGGCCCGCAAGATCATTTGGGTTTCCCATCCCTAGCCTAGATGTTACTGTCGATCATCCCCATTTAGTCACGACTGTTTATCCTATTGATCGATGCTACTAATTTGAGGTTAAACATGCCTCGTATCATTAATTACTATTGTTCGTCACAGCTTTATAGTATTACAATCTTTCATTGGAGTGATTACAGGTAACTCTCTGGAGTTGGCGAGCAGTGGGTTGTAATCTCCTTAGTCATTAAAGTGCTTGTTCCTTATATTTTTGGTACTTCCATCAAGATATTAATTTCAATCAAAAAGCAATTTAAAAATATCACTTTTCGAATGATTTTTATCATTGAAAAATTAAAATAATTATAAGTATGCAAATATATCATCTGTGTAATGTTTGTAACATCAGTAACACCAGTTTATTAAGAAAACGCCGATTAAGGAAACGCTTGACAACTCAAAACAGTTACTCAAAGTAATATAGGGAATGAAGTTTACGTTCCCATTTCGATTATTTAAAAGTTCATTGATAATAATTGAAACAAAAAGGCGATAAAAGCTGTCTTTTCAATAATAATTTCAACAAATAGTCCCGAAAAATAGCATTTTCATAATTTTTTTACTTTATTTGCATATGATTTATCAAATTTAAATCGATTCCCATCATTTCCTTTTGTAAGAAATTAACGTACATCTGATTTGAACGACATGTATTTAAAGATGTTGCTTACAAATTTCAAGTAAGAAGTGTCTTGCATGTAACAATTGCTTCACCATCGCAAGACTCGTTGTTATAAAAAAAAAAAAAAATTCAGACTTTTCCAAAAATTTCATTTATTTCTGAGCGTGCTGTATTGCGAGTGTTTAGATGTTAAGGCCAAACACTTTATTTCCATTAAAATTAACTAAAGAAAACTTTCACGGCGCATGACTTAAAAGAAAGAAAGTGCGACTTCATTTCATCACGTGGAACAAGAATCTAGTAAGTTTGTGAATTGAAAGTTTGTTATGTCGCTCTAGGGTCATTTTGTGCACACTTTCAGCTGATTAGACTGGGACCTACAGTTTAAAGTGGATTCCGAACCTCTAACAAAACATAAATGCTATCGCCAGGATTCGAATCTGAAGCGTCTGGTACCAATGGCCAGAGCGCTAGCCAGTAGGCCATCAGGTCACTGTGTATTGGGGGATCCAGATTAGAAATCTTTCGATTTTGAAGTCTCCAATCACTGACATATATAATCAAACATAATATATCTTGATATCGCTTTAAGTAATTCAAAAAAATAAAAACATCTAATAACCAAATAAATTCAACATCTTCATTCATCACAGTTTTGGAACTTATCAATTCTAATGGTTTTTGTTTAATCAAATGATAAGTAAAGGATGCATGCCAAAAGAAAAATTAAAAATATTCAGTCTTTCTTCAAATTCTTTTTTCTTAACCAAGACGTATCTTTAAAAGTCTGTATCTAAACCTGTTTTTTCCGTCTTACATAAAGATAGATTAAGTCATGTGTTCCAAATCTCATATAACTAAAATCCTATATGATTAAAATGTAAGATACTAGTAATCCTATTTAGGATCTGCTTTCTTGGCAACTGTGACCAAGATGTTTTTTACTGCAAATTATACTTTAAGTCAGGGTTGGCCCACCCAAATGATCTTGCTCCCGCTTTGGAAATACATCCTAATTCCGCGGCCCGCATCTAAAATTATATATCCCGCTATTAGATTTACGCCCAGTATAGACATTTTTTGGAATGAAATATGGAAGCAGAATGAATTATTATTATTGTGTTTACTATTATTCTTACATGTCAACATAGGTAATATAATAATAATAATGATACTAAACGCATATTGTGAAGATATATGAAACGTCACACGTCATTGCGGTCACTTAAAGTGAAACATAGAGCCTGTTATATTAGATGTTCCAAGATCCGCGCGCATCATGAGTTCGCAGACTATAATCAAATTATTCTACGAACTCATCCATAAAACAGGCACTATCTGTCCTGTATTCGCAAGTATATTATTTTTAAATCAAAGTTCATTTTTTCTCATCCTTTCGACAATTCATTTTTGACTACAGGGATGCACGCATACTGTATTTTTTTAACACATTGATTTTCTCTCCTTTGGTCATTCTAAAATAAATATATTTTGTAAATGTGTGATACATCTCACGGGCCTGAAAAATATTCAAGGCGGGCTGCGTGTTTTTAGTAGATAAATAAAATATTTCAATATTTATTCATCATATGTTTCATTCCCACGTCCCGTTTAGATACAATTTAGAATGCACCATCCTTTCGACGCACCTGCTTGCACGATTCTGATACCGGCGATTAGTTAGAAGACAAAAGAAGATCTTCGCCTGTCACAGAGAACAACAGTTAAAAACCAAGAACACGTTCTCATTTAAATTTTTACCCGTGTTCCCCTCTTAGCCCAAGGTTCCAGGGTGTGGCGAATCTTCTCGTTTTTCCAAATCTCATTCGTCTACCACCTTGACCTATGGAACGAAATCCATTCTTTTATTTATAGTCTCACGCGAATTTTATGGACGTACCCGTGGTCTTAAGATAATGGACATTCTCAACGGATGCACGGAAACGTCTGGCTTTTAATTCCATTATCTTGTGTTTAAGAGTCTTCAACACGATTCTTTACTTAGGAGGGACAGTAAAGAGGTTTAGAGACACTTAAAGCAAGGACAGGCAGATTCAGACACCAGCCAGACCAATCGTAAAAAATATCATAAAGAAGACAGTTATTAAGTGGGTTTTGGGCGTAAGTGGTGGGCTAATTACTGGCCGCTACAAGATATTTGTTTTGCCTCAACAGGATAATTTACTTCTGTTGAAAGATTGTATATTTGGGATCTACTTTTCTATTGGTACTTTACAAATGTGATCTGAGATATCATGCAAAATATGGGCTGATACTGCTTCATAGTGGTGTGGTAAAGATTTTGTTAATGTCTAAAACAGGCATGGCCCACCTGTCTTATGATTAATTTCATCATTGGTTAATATTTATAAGAGCATTTAGGTAGAAGTAACTCATTTTTTTGTAATAAATAATTTTGCAATTAATTCTTAAACCTAGCATACGCTAGGTTTTATATTTATAAAAGCGAAAAACATTACATTTATTGTAAAGAATTTTAATAATCACAAATAAATAATGACAGTATCACTTTGTACTTGTATATAACAAGTCTTTTACATTCGTCTTATAAAAGGTAATTAACAACCCCAAAAAAAAAATGCCAAATACGGTGAGAAGTGTGTTGTAACGAGCATGCGCAAAATGACGAATTACCATAAGAGCATAATTTTAAACTAATTTTTACTTTCATAAAAATTATTTTGTATTAAAACATTAAAACAATTTTATTTGGGCAGTGAGTCGAAATGTTAATATTTCCATTGTTTTTAGCTCAACTTGCAGGAAATATGGTGGCCTGATGGTCAGTTGGCTTGCGCTCTGGCTTTAGGTACCACAGGCTTCAGGTTCAAATTCTGGGCGGTGGCAGGGATGTTTGCGAGTGGTTCGAAATCCACGTTAAACTGTAGGTCCCGGTCTAATTAACCTAAAGTGTGCAAAAAAAAAATGATCGCAGAGCTACAAATCAAACTAAACCAAACCAATTATGAAAATATGACTTTTAATCAGACAGCTATTTCTATGCAAATTCTTACTGATATCATAAAATTAAAGACTAATGCATAGAAAAAAAACAATTTTTGATATAATTATACCGTAAAGATTCAAATTAAAAATATTTTTCTACAGTTATACATTCAAGCATTGTTTTTATTTATTTATTTATTGACAATGAGCAACTTAAAGTAAGCAAAAATTCAAATGGAACTAATTCACATTGATTAGTTTGTGCGCTACAATCTACAAATGCGTATTGGCATCTGATTGGAGGGAGGAGGCCGAGTGGCTAGCGCTCTGGTGACTCGCCCCCAAGGTAGTGTTAAGTGAGTAACGTGGGTACAGCCCTTGCTTAAAGCATAAAGATGAACTATCTCTGTATTGCTAGCTGCAATAGAACAATATTTTTATTTATTTATTTATTGACAGTGAGAAATTTAAAGTACGTAATAATTTAAGTAAAGCTAATCCACATTGATTAATATTTTTTTTTGTTCCAATACATCTGGCAAACACTTAGACAGCTTGGTCTTGGATGCCTCAAGGCAAGTGCTGCAGAGACGTACTCACTTTGCATTACCCAGGTAGCGCGTGTCACTTGAAGATAAGCCACGGACGCGGAGTAACACTGCCCCGCAACGCTCTACGATCCTATTAGGACCGGGACCTACAGTTGAAAGTGGATTCCAAACCACTACAAACACCCATGGCAACGCCGGGATTCGAACCCGAAACCCGTGGTGCCGAGCGCCAGAGCGCTAGCCCCTCGGCCATTCAGGCCCTACATTGATGAATATATGCTCTACAATCTAAAAATGTACAATTATGAACTGGCATCTCCTTGGATGGTTATGCTATACATTAGGCAGGAAATATTTTACTATTAATTATATGTACGTTATCATTAATATAAAAATATAAGTTTTATTCAAGGATTGAAAATATTAATTATCAAAGCACAAAAGTAATGAATATATCATGGAACTTATTTTTTATGTCTGTAGTTAAATATTTTGCAGGATTTTAGATGACGATTAAAAATATTAACTAGTTTGTCTTTTTGTTTATTTTCTGTACTATTCTGAAAGATCCATAAAGTTAAACCCCGGATTATTATTAATACAAAACTAATTATCTAAAGAAACCAGATTAATCATTTTAGTTATTAATGAATTAACCAATGGGATTATAGGGATTCATTTATTAATTAATTGTTATTCATTATTAAATATATTATTTCTATATGCATGCGTGTATATAGAATGAATTTGAATAAACTTATTTGTATAAAAAAATTTATTTCATTTACTTTGTTTCAATGTATGACTAGCTAATTCATATCAAATACATAAAATAATATTGCATGAAGACGTGTTTATTATGTTGATTTAATTGTGAATTTTCTTACCTCTTTTTATAGTTGTTAGTTTATTCAAAACTTTCACGTAAAAATATGCTTCATTTGTATTCCATTTCATTATTTATATATATATATTCATATTAAGATCAAAATTTAACAATTTCCTGTAATACTAGAATTGCGAATGTAAATTATGATATAGTTTAATATCTTCAAATTTTCAGAATTATTTTTAAAAAAATGTTGTCTTGTATAACGAAAGGTCAAAATTACAATATGAATAAATTAAAATAACACCAATGGGTTAAATCACGATAACACCACAACATTCGTTATAATTAATTAAATTAGGATCAATTGAAGGATTGTCTTTGGTCGAGGCCCATTGAATTGTTATGCCTTTTTTTTTTTAACTAATATTAATATAACAATTAAAAAAAAGAATATGAACATATAAAAAAAATAGGGAATTCTATAATTAATACATTGAAAACGATGATTTGGCTACCAACAAGCGGAGCTGTAATACTTCAGGAAGAGAATATTGGGACAGATCACTCACTGAGGATATTGTGAACAGCACTACGAAGCTTTCTATTTTCAAACAGAGGTAATGTCATAAATTGGGATTTGATGGCCATGTGGCTGGCGCTCGGCGCCACAGGTTTCAGGTTCGAGTCCCGGTGGGGAAATGGATGTTAGTAGTGGTTCAGAATCCACTTTAAACCGTAGGTCCCTGTCAAATATGACTGTAGAGCGTAGGGCTGACAACCCTACCCCGTAAAAAGAAAACCTCTATTATCTAAAAATCTGCCAGCATATAGACGGTTTCGGATCACCATGAGGCTGTTGTGCCAATGATGATTTATAACGTCATAAATTTGGAGGGATCTAAGAACACTTTTTAGAGGTGTTAAAGATAAATTGTCTAATACTGGGAAGATCAAAAGAGGGTTTCTACTATCCTCATTCCTGGAGTGCCATTAAATGAATCACTTATAAATTATAGTTGTTATAAATTAGATAATAACAGTAACATCTTAACTTCCCTGTAAGATTTAAACTGTTGTATCTGTCTACCAGAGGTAGCAGACAGACGTTAAAATCTAGTTGAAAGATGCAGAAATTTTATTGAACTGCACAAAAATAGATAAAAATTACACCTAAGCCTCTGTTTATGTGATGAATACATTATTAAAAATTAAACGTAAAAACGCACATGGGACACAATCATGGATTTACGAATTTTGGTGTTTTTTGTTATTTGATTATTAGTTATAGTTCACCATAACAGTTTCTCTTTCATTTGTCTAACATTTGGATAAATGGGGCCTGATGGTCGAGTGGTTCCCGCTCGGTAACATAGGTTCGGATTCGAGTCCCCAAACCTGTGTCACCGAGCGCCGGCGGTGCCATGGATGTTTGTAGTGGTTCGGAATTCATTTTAAACCGTAGCTCTCAGTCTGATAGGATCGTAGAGCTTTGTGGGGGCAATGTGACTCGCGCCTGTAGCCTATCTTTAAGCTACACGTGCCCCCTGGGTGGTGCTCAATGAGTCACAGCCCAGATATTATCAGAGTAGCCCTTGCTGATGGCATAAATATTAACTGTCGCTGCATTAGAAAAAAAAACAATTGGATAAATTAAGATCCAACAGCTTGTGCTAGGAAAAAAATCAAAGCATCTAATCAAATCAAGTTGCGTTTAGAAAGGATTGCATATTCTGCATTTATATCATAAAGCCAAAATAATAACTAGGCAGTTTAAAATCATCTTTGAAAAACGCTTTTGGACTCAAAAGAATTTTCAGATACTTTTGAATTAAATATTTTTCTCCAACTTGAAAAAATAACAATTCCAATAAATAGCAATAAAAATTCCATTTGATATCCCAATTCGTGTTTTAAAAAAAAAAATCGCATAACAAATTTTTTGGTGTCTTAAAATAAGCTAATCTCATTGCATCTATCTGGCGGCCTGATGACCAAATGATAGCGCTCTGGCCTTTGGTACCACAGTTATTGCATTGGCGGTGGTATGGATGTATGTTAGTGGTTGGGAAACCACGTTAAAGGTAGTTGGACCACGTTGTAGATCCCTGCCTAATTAGCGTAAAGTGTGCACAAAATGATCGTATATAGAAAACTTAGCCAAGCCATTGCATCTAGCTCAGATAGCAAGTTAATTTTTCATGATTAAGCGGCGCGTGTAATGTCCCAATAAACAACCCGTATTACGCTCGAGTATAATGGAAATTTTGTATTAATCACCTACATATTAAATCGTCCATACTAAATGAGAAGTTTATCATGCGCTGGCGTTTATAACACGTCTGTGCAGAACACCAGTTTTTAGTGGTCAAGAATAAATTACAACTACAAACCAATCGAAGCGATCTAATTATCCCCACCAAGAACATCCCTGGCGAGACTCCAATCCTCATAATCCATCACAGAAAATTTAACTATCCCAACCAATTCTTAATTGTGCGTCATAAACAATTCATCCGCCAATCCAGGGGCAGACTGTGGCCACAATGCAGCAAAACAAAAACTCGCGCATAAAACATTTCCGCATTTTGGCTCCATCCCGCCATAGAACGGCCACCTTCTTCATTCCTGGGGTGCGTCTGGAATACTAAAGGTTGGGCAATTAGAGTAATAGTGGTTTCTGTATTTCCTTGGAAACTGAGGCCAGGTTGCAAAATGCTCTTCTGCCTGGGAAAGTCGCCCCCAAAAAAGAGTGTTTGATGGCTTTTCTTCACGCCGAGTTGATTTTTGGCGGAACGGCGTGTTGTCATACCGACCACCATGATTGTACCGCGGGGAACCATTACCTCACGGGCAGACGATTATAAAATCGCTGCACCTGTGTCCGCCCCTAGGCGCAAATGATGGGCACTACATCTGTTGGATATGTGTAATCTTTTCATTTAAATTTGCTGACCTCATAACTATGGGGAAGATTATTTTTCGATGTCGATCAGAATGGGATGAAGATTTAGAAGTCTGATGGATTCCCTTGGCACCTTGCCAAAATGTAAGTGTTCAGATATTTAGGATACTTCTAAATTCTTTGCAAATTTGCTCAAAATGAATATGGATGGTGTGAAATGCAAAATGAAATAATTGCTTCTCCCAACTATAATTCATCCGATGGATGACTGCTTCTTTAAATGAGTCGACCTCATAATAATTTGAGGTGGTTATCTTTATAAGTATATATATATAATTCTTCTGTACGTGTGTTTGTCACTGAACTCCTCCTAAACATCTGAGCAGATTTTTATGTTTTTTGTGTAAGTTTTTTGTTTTTTTTTATGTTTTTTGTAAGTTTTTTGTGTAATATACAAAAGGAGAGACTACAAGCTCTCATTTGAAACGCTCTTTATGAAAGTCATCTGCAATATTCTATCCCGTATACTAAACGCGTGGAGAGCCTACACAGTATAACAATACAATTATTTTGTCAACAGTTAAAGTTTTTCAATTTTCTAAATGTTTCGCAATATAATCTTTTTATACAGAGCTTTAAACGCAATTGAATGAAAATTGTTTGATCATTTTTATATATATAGTTCTTCTGTACATGTGCTTGTCACTGAACTTCACCTAAACGGCTGAACCGATTCTGATGAATTTTTTTGTGTGTGTTTGAGTGGATCCCTGGATGGTTTGGATTCCCAATTGGATACGGCAGGTGGCACTGCAATCGATATAATTCTTTTGTACTTGTGTTTGTCACTTAACTCCTAAACGGCTGGATCGATTTTGTTTGTGTCTCTGTGTTTTTTGAATGTATTGTGTTTACCAAGTGAAAAAGGAAGTTTCGCATTTTCTTATTTTATTTTTAAACAAAATGTTATTGGTTTATAATAATTTTTATAATTTTAATTTTTCTTTATGTGTATTTGTCACTAAACACCTCCTAAACGGCTGGACCGATTTTGATGAATCTTTTGTGTGTGTTTGACAAAACATGGAGAATATTTTGATTCTATCCCCTTTGTTATCAATCACCACCAGAGGGTGCTGCAGCATTTCCTCTTATATTTCGTTAAACTGTATCCACGAAAATGAGTATGCATCTATATTGGAACATGGAGGAAATATTCGCGATAGGTAATTTTCTACAACGGGCATACGTTGCCTACCAAATATATATATATATATATATATATATATTGGACAACGTATGCCCAATTCTGCTAGTTTTTATATAAAATTAATTATTCTATTAAACATTCAATTCTACAAAATGCATGGCAATTTAATTAATTAGCACAACTAACTATTATTACATCAGTAATGTTAAATGAACATCTAAGTATTGATAATTAGTTAAAAATAATAATTTTTACCTTAAACTAAAATTTCATAATAGGATAATATCTGGTATAACCTGAGCGTTATGTAATCGGAATACTTGGGGATCTTCTCAAATAATAGATGATTATGAAATTGAAATCAAATGTTTTTTTCCTCACAATTATAATTCAGTTATTATTTGAGTTCACATAAATAGATCGGTCTCGTATTTTTGTCATATTAATTAAAAACATTTAATGTTCAAGTCTACAAAATTATTTCACGCATGAACGTATCTTGAGTTCACACAAATAAAATTAAATTGGGGTCTGAATGGCCGAGCGGTTAGCTCTCTGGCGCTCGGTACCACAGGTGTCGGGTTCGAGTCCCGGTGGTGCCGTGGATGTTTGTAGTGGTTTGGAATCCACTTTAAGCCGTAGGTCCCGTACTCATATGACTGTTGAGCGTTGGGCGTAGAGCTGACAACTCTACCTCGTAAAAAAGAAAAACATCTCTCGTCTCGAAATCTACCAGTAGATAGACTGCACTGGGCTGTTGCGCCAATGATGATGATGAAAATTAAATTGAAAATTCGTTTCCATTTAAGACACCAAGATTCAGTTATCATTTAGTTTAAAAAAGCTTCGAATGTTTATGGTCTTTCGTTAAGTAGTGAATATAGTTTAGTGCAGGGGTGGCCAACCCGCAGCCTGCCTTGAAGATTATTTCGGCCCTTAAGATTGATCACCCTTTTACAAAGTATATATATTTTATAATGGCCAAAGCAGTGAAAACCAATGGATTAAAAAATTACATTGTGTGTGCATCCATCTATTCAAAAATGAACTGTAGAA
>BPLQ01007351.1:228253-265529 GCA_021605075.1 Caerostris darwini | reverse complement strand
CAATGCTTTGCACTTTGACAAAGACTACATTCATTATTCTGCAACATTTTTTTTCTACCCGGACTGGTGCCAATTAAAAGACTGCATTGCTAAAACTTCACACTCTCTTTACGAAGAGCGACGCCGCTGGCAAAAACATTCACCCCGGCAGCCTACTAATAATATCCGAAGAAAATTTAAATCCGCTTATCTGAGGGGCTCCGTTTGAAATCATGTCAAAGGTGTAGGAGGAGAAAGAGATTTATTTTTCCAACTCTTTTAGCAGCTATGTCTTTTGGGGTGGGCTGTCCAATTAGCGGAGGATACATTCAACCTCATCCATTTTGCGAAACTGTCATGTTCAAAGGTGGGTTTGTTTCCTCTGCAGTGATTAGAAGGATCTGTCATCACGTCCAAAACTCCGGTTACCTTCACAATGAGGTGTGCATATAAATTAAAATTCTTTCGACGACTTTCTAATTTCATTTATCTTTGTCTTTTTAACTGGATGTTTATCTTCATCAAAACGAACTTTTTTTTGTTTTAAGATTTTCGATTTTCTTTTAGTCGATTAATTAATAAAAATGTTTTCTAAAGTGATAAAAACCATGTTTAATATTTTAGAATGTTTTACTTGTTGAGTTTTAATTCGAGAACAGCACAAAATTCCAAAGTAACTTGATACGCTTGGAACATTTCAAATAAAAAAGGTGGCGGTTTGGTATTGAAATTAACAAAAGATATCGAAAATAATCAATCAAGGATTCCAAACGCATACATTTTCCCCATAATCACTTTTTTAAATCGCCAGTTTAATCCAACCCTAATGAATTTCATTCTTGGCAAATGATGTGATGGCCAATTGGCTAACGCTCTGACCTTTGGTATCACAGGCTTGAAATTCGAATCCTGATTCGTGTCAAAGTTATAGGAGAAGATTTAATTTTCTAACGCTTTTAGCAGCGATGTCTTTTGAGGTGGGCTGTCCAATTAGCGGAGGACACATTTCTCAAGAATTTCGTGAAACTGTCATATTCAAAGGTGGGTTTGTTTCCTCCGCACTGATTAGGAGGACCTGTCATCACATCAAAGGAGCTGGTTACCTTCACAATGAGGTGTGCATATAAATTGAAATTCTTTCAGCGACTTTCTAATTTCATTTATATTTGTCTTTTTAATTGGATGTTTATCTTGATCAAAACGAAACTTTTTTTTTTTAAATTTACGATTTTCTTCAACTGCAGGAAAAGTAGATGATTAATAAAAATATTTTCGAAAATGATTAAAACCATGTGTGATATTTTATAATGTTTAGTTTTAATTCAAGAGTAGCAGAAAATTCCAAAACAACTTGTTAAACGTGACAAATTTCAAATAAAAAGATGACGATTTGTTATCAAAATTAACAAAAGAAATCGAAAATATTCAATGAAAGATTCCAAATGCATACATTTCTCGATCCTTTTCCCATAATCACTTTTTAAAATCGCCAGTTGAATGCAACACTAATGATATAAACTCTTCGCAAAAGGTCTGATGGTCAATTGGCTAACGTTCTGACCTTTGGTATCGCAGGCTTCAAAGTCGAATCCTGATTCGTGTCAAAGGTGTAGGAGGAGAAGGAGATTTATTTTTCTAACACTTTTAGCGGTGATATCTTTCGAGGTGGGCTGTCCAATTAGCGGAGGATGCATTTAACCTCATAAATTTTGCGAAACTGTCATGTTCAAAGGTGGGCTTGTTTGTTTGGAGGACCTGTCATCACAACAAAGAATCTAGTTACATTCACAATGAGGTGCGCATATAAATTGAAATTCTTTCAACGACATTCTGATTTCCTTAATCTTGGTTTTTTTAACTGTATGTTATCTTGATCAAAATGAACCTTTTTTTTTAAGATTTAAGATTTTCTTAACTGCATGATAAATAAACAAACTGTGTGATACATTTAGACATATTATTATGAAATGCAGTAAACTGTAAGTTTCATTTAATATTACTATTTCATCACTCTTTTTTTGCAAGGAAAAATAAAAATTATTCAACAATATCTGCTACTGTGTCCAAAAGATAATACCAATTTTCAATTTATGGGGGTTATAGAATTTCATTTTTTTTTCTTTTTTAGGTTGCTGGCACTGTCCTTGATATCTATGTAAAATTTGACGTCAAAATATTCATTAGTGTCTGAGTTACGCTTGGCTTAGTGAGACGCTAAAACTGATTCCGGAGATTTTCGAAATGTCTGAATTAATTGAGCAAAGAACTTGCATTCAATTTTGTTTGCGGAAGCGTATAGAATATTGCCGGAGGCAATCGGTGAGCATTCCTATATTGGAAAGAAATATTTAGAAGTGGCAAAAACAGTTAAACGAAGGCAGAGAACTCGTTGAAAACGAAGAGCCCTCTGGTCGACCACCAACCTCTACCTACGAAGATCACGTCCAAAAAATTTAAAATTTGGTGCTTGCAAATCGTCGATTTACAATTAGAGACCTTGCTGATGACGTTGAAATTTCAAAAGGATCGGTCAATTCCATTTTCAACCGCGTCAAACTCGGTTTGTACCGTAAACATTGAATGCGCCAGCTCACACTGCATTGATTCTTTGTAACCTTTTCGCCAAAAATGAAGACCATATCATTCCACAACCGCCGTATTCATACCGTGCGACATCTGGTTATTCCATAAACTCAAAAGACCACTCCGGGGACACAGTTTTGGGTCGATTGAAGAGATTCAATGTGAATCGGCAAGCATTTTGAAGGCCATCGCGGCCAATGACTTTTTAGCATGCTTTGAGGATTGGAAAAAAACGTTGGCACAGACACAATGGACATAGTAGTATAATATTTCTGAAGGAAATCATTTTCTTGCGGTTTAGCATTGGATTCTTGAAAGAACAAGCATTTAAAGTCAAAGAATAAAACAGTTTATAAAACGAGAACACTCTTACTTTTAAAGAACTATTTTTCTTGAAAAATAACAAATATTCTTACATTGTCAAAATAATAGGTATTGTTACAGCACTCCTGGTTTGATACTTTCTCTTCGTTTTCTTAGACAATTTTTAACTGGATACATTACAGAAAATGTTTAACTCTACAAATACAACTTTATACTTTATGGATCGAAAATGATATACTCCGCTTTTGTAATCTCAAGGGTTTCATTTGCCTGCTGAAAATACATTTCAACAACAACATCTCTTAGAAATTCGAAGCCTTTCTTTGAAAAAAACAAAGATTTTTGTTCAGTGTACAAAAGAAATAAAATAGAAAGGGAAGATATAAAAAAGGGTAAGAAAGTTTATCCTTCAATATTGAATTTCTTTTTCCTCTTTAATATCGGAAAATAAAAAAGGAAAACTCCAGAAAAGTATTTTTTTGCACCATAAAGAAAAAAAATGTCATCTTCCTTTTTAGAACTGTAAGAGAAACTACGATCTGGTATTGCCATCTGCTTGGTTTGCCAGATATGAAATACAAAAAGGAAAAAGAATAGCAGATAAGAAGCTATTCATGAAGAGAAGGAAGATTCGTTGATGGCAGTCAAAGGGCATTTGTTCCCCCCTGTTTGTCGTTTTTGTAAAGATAAAAACCGCGAGTTATACACGAGAAGTTATATTAGAAATCTTTTCAGTACAAGAAATAACCGCTTAAGTGGACATATTTTATGATTTACTTTTATAAACTCGAACAGGCGATATTTACTGAACTGCAATAAACTAGCTTTGAAAAATTATATATATTTGGATGATTTATGAAATAGAGACACTAATATTGTATTAAATTCCGCATTAAACAAATGTTTCTGATTTTAACAAACTCTTAAATTTGTATCTATATCCTTTCATTTAAAAAAAACTTATAATGCATTAAATAGATCTAAAATAAATGCGATTTATAACACTAAAACGCTGATATTCCCACTATTTAATACAGTTTTTTTCATATACTGTTTAGACCAGCGGTGACTAACCCAAATGATCGTGTGGGCTACTTTGGAAATACATCCTAATTCCGCGTGTAGCATATAAATTTATACATCCCCAAATTAGATTTAGACCCCCATGCACATTTTTTGGAGTGAAAAAGTGAAACATGATGAGATATTATATTTGTGTTTACTATTGTTCTTACATGTACACATAGATAAGATATTAATACAAATATTAAACGCATATAATAAATTATAAACAAATATGTTACATTAAAAATATAAAACAATATATATGTATATATATATAAACGGAATAAAAAAAAATGAAATCATTAAATAATATTTATTTTACTAGTACAAGTATTTATTTTACTAGTACAAATATTTATTTTACTAGTACAAGTATTTATTTTACTAGTACAATATTATAAATCGATCTGTAAGATATTTTTAAAGAACTATTTATTTTGAAAAATAGCAAATATTGTTACATTGTCACAATATTAGGTATTGAGACAGCATTCCTCGTTTGATACTATTTCTTTATTTTCTTTGAAGATATTTAACCGAATACTTTACAGAATTTTTTTAAATATACAAACACTACTTTATACTTTTATGGATTGAAAATGATATACCCCGCCTTTTTATTCTCAAGGGTTTCATTTGCCTGCTGAAAATACTTTTCAACAACATCTCTTAGAAATTTGAAGCGTTTCTTTGAAATAAACAAAGATTTTTTTCTCTTACATAAAAGAAATAAAATAGAAAGGGAAGATATAAAAAAAAAGGGTAAGAAAGTTTATCCTTCAATATTGAATTTCTTTTTCCTCTTTAGTATCTGAAAAAGAAAAAAAAAAAAAAAAAAAGGAAAACTCCAGAAAAATATTCTTTTGCACCATAAAGAAAAAATGTCGTCTTCCTTTTTGGAACTGTAAGAGAAACTAGGATCTGGTATTGTCATCTGCTTGGTTTGCCAGATATGAAATACAAAAAGAAAAAAGAAAAGCAGATAAGAAGCTATTCTTGAAGAGAAGGAAGATTCGTTGTTGGCAGTCAAAGGATATTTTTTTTATCCTCTTCTTGTTTGTCGTTTTCGTAAAGATAAAAACCGTGAGTTATACACGCGAAGTTATATTAGAGATCTTTTCAATACAGGAAATAACCGCTTAAGTTGACATATTTTATGATTTACTTTTATAAACTCGAACAGGAGATACTTACTGAACTCCAATAAACTAACTTTGAATATAATATATAATACTGTGTCCAAAATTTAAGACCAATATTAAATAAATCTGTAATAAATGCGATTATATTTCACTAAAAGATTTATGTACTACTTTTTAACATAATATTTTCCGTATAAAACAAACTATTTAATATTTCTATAGTTTTTTAAATATATATTAAATGTTGAATATTTTTTTTTTTTTAAAACAGGTTGATTATAATTAATATTCCACTTTCAAAATGCTGTAAAAAAAGAACTACTCGTCACAATGAGTTCAAATTTGAACTGAAGATACTTGAAGAAAGGGGAACCGGTACGTCATCAAAAAGTACCAAAAGTTTATTAATAGATGGCGCTGTATGTGGCATAAAGGAAACGAATTCGCTGCCCTTGCTATTTTGAATGGAAATTACAACGTATTTGGCATGACTTACACATTAAACTAATTATATTATTCAATGCGCTTGATTGTTTCGGTTTTTTGAAGGAAAAAAATGACTTCCAATTCATTCAACACTTGTGACACTGTTAATGGAAGGCCCATCCACCACAACAATGTCATACTAAATTGAATGGGAAAAATCATTGGAACTTTTTTTGATGATATACTGTTTCCCCCTTCTTCAAGTATCTTCAGTTCAAATTTAAACACATCATGACCAGTGGTTCTTTTTTTACAGCATTTTGAAAGTTGTACTTTAACTATAATCATCCTGCACTCTCACAAGATAGAATTCAGAGAAATTTGCAGGTATGCTATTAAGACATTTTTAAAGAACTATTTCTCTCGGAAAAATAACAAATATTGTTACATTGTCACATTATTAGGTAT
The DNA here is from genome assembly GCA_021605075.1 of Caerostris darwini. Lineage (NCBI taxonomy): Eukaryota > Metazoa > Arthropoda > Arachnida > Araneae > Araneidae > Caerostris > Caerostris darwini. The sequence goes on along the minus strand of BPLQ01007351.1, from coordinate 259,542 downwards.
TGTGACAGCATTTCTGGTTTGATACTATCTCTTCGTTTTTTTGAAAATTTTTAACCTGATACTTTACTGAAATTTTTTAATTATACAAACATAACTTTTTACTTTATGGATTCAAAATGATATTCTCCGCCTTTGTAATCTCAAGGGTTTCATTTGCGTGCTGAAAATACTTTTCAACAGCAGCATCTCTTAGAAATTTGAAGCGTTTCTTTGTAATAAACAAATTTTTTTTTTCTTACATAAAAGAAATGAAATAGAAAGAGGACATATAAAAAAAGGGTAAGAAAGTTTATCCTCTAATATTGAATTTCTTTTTACTCTTTAATATCGGAAAAATAAAAAAGGAAAACTCCAGAAAAGTATTTTTTTGCACCATAAAGAAAAAAAAATGTCATCTTCCTTTTTAGAACTGTAAGAGAAACTACGATCTGGTATTGCCATCTGCTTGGTTTACCAGATATGAAATACAAAAAGGAAAAAGAAAAGCAGATAAGAAGCTATTCTTGAAGAGAAGGAAGATTCGTTGTTGGCAGTCAAAGGATATTTTTTTTGTTCCCTCCTGTTTGTCCTTTTTGTAACGATAAAAACCGTGAGTTATACACGCGAAGTTATATTAGAAATCTTTTCAGTACAGCAAATAACCACTTAAGTTGACATATTTTATGATTTATTTTTATAAACTCAAACATGAGATATTTATTGAACTGCAATAAACTAGCTTTGGAAATATATATATACATGTGATTTATGAAATAGAGACACTAATATTACAATAAATCCAACATTAAGCAAATATTTCTAATTTTAATAAACTGTTAAATTTGAAACTATATTCTTTCATTTTAAAAAAACCTAAAATGCATTAAATAAATCTTAAATAGGTGTGATTTTATTTCACTAAAATATTTATCTTCCAATTACTTAACAGCATTTTTTTACATATAAAACAATCTATTTAATACCTTTGTAATTTTTTAAATATATTTTAAATCACGGGTGTCCAATCCAAATTATCTTCAGGTCACTTTGGAAATGTATCAGAACTCCGCATCAGAAGCATATAAAATTTTACTATATCCCTATATTAGATTTAGACCCACTAGTGAAAAATTAAAACGAAACGTGGAGTGAAAAATTGAAACATAATGATTTATTATTATTGTGCTGACTATTATTCTTACATGTAAACATAGCGTCCGTTATGTTTCGGCATGTTTTGTGTTTGGTGAATGTCACTTTCGAAAAAAAAAATGTTTCGCAGATGTAAATTGAACCAAAAAGGGCTAACAACTTTTTTGCCAGATTTCAAACAAAATTTAAAAAAAAACTCAAAATTGGGGGAAAAAAAAAAAAAATTCTGATGTAAGTGTTATAGAAATTTATTTTTGATTTTTACATTTCAAAAATGTTTTTTAATTCAACATTGTATAGAAAGTCAACCAGTTCCATTTGAAGATATTCTGAGGACGATTCGATATCAACCTGAAAGGAAGATGAATATATTTCAAACAATTTGTTGTATTTTTCTAACTCTAAATTAGACGACTAATTTCGACATTTAAATTCTGAATATAAGAATGCACAAACACAGAATTTTTTAATACATTGGTTTTCACTACTTTCGCTATTATAAAATAAATATATTTTGCAAAAATCTGATAAATCTCACTGACCGGAAAAAGATTCTAGCCGTGCCGCGAGTAGGCCACCCCTGTTTTAAATATCAACTATGTTTTTTTAATATTATACAAATTATTAAATGTCAACTATCTTTTAAAAATACAAATTATTCGAGAATATCTTAAACAACAAGCAACATATACTTCATAGAAATTTGCAGGTATGCTATTAAGATATTTTTAAAAACAATTCCACTCTGAAAAATAACAAATATTGCTACATTGTCCCACTATTAGGTATTGTGACAGCATTCCTGATTTAATACTATATATCGTTTCCTTGACAATTTTTAACAGGATATTTTACAGAAAATTTTTAACCATACAAACATAACATTATACTTTATTTATTGAAAATGATATACTCCGCCTTTGAAATCTCAACAGTTTCATTTGCCTTACTCAAAATACTTTTCAACAACAGCATATCTTAGAAATTTGAAGCATTTCTTTGAAATAAACAAAGAGAAGAAACAAAGGCATAAAAATGAATTCTGCAGCCTGTGTTATTTTTGAATCGAAATTACTTTGTATTTGGCATAAGTTGCACATTAAATCAACTGTAGTGTTCAATGTACTAGACTGTTTCGATTTTTGACGGAAAAAAGGTCTTCCAATCATTCAAAAAGTTGTGACACTGTTAGTGGAAAGCCCATCCAAACAGCAAGGTTATAGAAAATTGATGGGAAAATCGGTGGAATTGGATTTTTTTTTTTCTCTTTACATTTTCCCTCCTTTTTAAAGTATCTTCAGTTCAAATTTGAACTTATTGTAACGACTGGTTCTTTTTTACACCATTTTTTAGAGTGGTACTTAAATTATAATCACCCTGTTCTCTCACAAGATAGAATTCTTAGAAATTGGCTGGTATGCTATTAAGATATTTTTAAAGATCTATTGCTCTTTGAAAAATAACAAAGACTGTTACATTGTCACAATATTAGGTATTGTGACAGCATTCCTGGTTTGATACTATCTCATCGTTTTGCGGCAATTTTTACAGGATACTTTACAGAAAATTTTTAACTATACAAACATAACTTTATACTTTATGGATTGAAAATGATATACTCCGCCTTTGTAATTCTCAAGGGTTCATTTGCCTGCTGAAAATACTTTTTCAACAAACAACATCCCTGAAATTTGAGCGTTTTGAAATACATAAATATTTTTTTTTCGTGTATAAAAGAAATAAAATAGAAAGGGAAGATATAAAAAAAAGGGTTAGAAAGTTTATCCTTCAATATTGAATTTCTTTTTCCTCTTATAATATCTCAAAAATAAACAGAAAATAATTTTTGCACCATAAAATAAAGAAAAAGAATGTCTTCTTTTTTGGAACTGTAAGAAAATCTGGTATTGTCATCTGCTTGGTTTGCCAGATATGAAATAGAAAAAGAAAAGCAGATAAGAAGCTATTCTTGAAGAGAAGGAAGATTCGTTGTTGGCAGTCAAAGGATATTTTTTTGTTCCTCCGGTTTGTCGTTTTTGTAAAGATAAAAACCGTGAGTTATACACGCGAAGTTATATTAGAAATCTTTTCAGTACAGGAAATTACCGCTTAAGTTGACATATTTTATGATTGACTTTTATAAACTCCAACAGGAGATATTTACTGAACTGCAATAAACTTTCTTTGAAAAAAATATATATATATTTGGATTCTTTATGAAATAGAGGCACTAATATTACAATAAATCAAACATTTAGCAAATATATCTGACTTTAATAAAATCTTACATTTGTAACTATATTCTTGCATTTTAAAAAAAATTTAATGCTTTTAAATAAATCTAAAAATAGATGTGCTTTTATTTCACTAAAAGATTTATATTATTAATCACTTTGCTAATTTTTTTTTACATTTACAACAACTTCTTTATACCCTTTTGCAGTTTTTTTTTAAATATATTTTAAATATTAAGTATGTTTTTTTTAATATACGGGGTGATTATAATTAATGTCCCAATTTCAAATTATTGTAAAAAATAATACCTCGTCACAATGAGTTTAAGTTTGTACTGGTAATAGTTCGAAGGGTATTAAGAGATGGCGCTGCAAGCAGCATAAAAAATATTGGCGACTAGTAATATTTTGAATCAAAATTACAACGTATTTGGCATGATTTGCATATTAAACCAACTGTAGTGTACAATATGCTGGATTGTTTCGGTTTTGGACGGAAAAAATGATTTCCAAGTCATTCAACAGTTGTGACACTGTTAGTGAAAAGTCCATCCACCACTGCAAGGTGATACCAAATAGAATGGGAAAAATAGCTGGAACTTTTTTTGATGCATTACCTGTTCCTCCTTCTTCAAGTATTTTCAGTTCCAATTTGAACTCATTATGACGAGTGGTTCTTTTTTTACTGAATTTTGAAAGTGATACTTTAATTATAATAGCCCTGTACTGTCACAATATAGAATTCATGGAAATTAGCACGTATACTATTAAGATATTTTCAAATTATTAGGGGTTGTGACATCATTCCTGGTTCTATACTAACTCCTCGTTTTCTTAGACAAATTTTAACCTGATACTTTACAGAAAATTTTTAACTATACCAACATAACTTTATACTTTACGGATTGAAAATGATATACTCACCTTTGTAATCTCAAAGGGGGTTTCATTTTGCCTCCTGAAAATACTTTTCAACAACAACATCTCTTAGAAATTTGAAGCGTTTCTTTGAAATAAATAAAGATTTTTTTTTTCTTACATGAAAGAAATAAAGTAGAAAGGGAAGATATAAAAGGGGTAAGAAAGTTTATTCTTCAATATTGAATTTCTTTTTCCTCTTTAATATCTGTAGTATAAAAAAAGGAAAACTCTAGAAAAATATTTTTTTGCACCACAAAGAAAAAAGAAAAAAAAATTTCGTCTTCCTTTTTGGAACTGTAAGAGAATCTGGTATTGTCATCTGCTTGGTTTGCCAGATATGAAATAAGAAAAGAAAAAAGAAAAGCAGATAAGACGCTATTCTTGAAGAGAAGTAAGATTCGTTGTTGGCAGGCAAAGGATATTTTTTTTCCCTCCTGTTTGTCGTTTTTGTAAAGATAAAAACCGTGAGTTATACACGCGAAGTTATATTAAAAATCTTTTCAGTACAGGAAATAACCGCTTAAATTGACATATTTTATGATTTAGTTTTATAAACTCGAACAGGAGATATTTACTGAATTGCAATAAACTTTCTCTGAAAAAAATAAATATATATTTGGATTCTTTATGAAATAGAGGCACTAATATTACAATAAATCGAACATTTAGCAAATAGATCTGACTTTAATAAAATCTTAGATTTGTATCTATATTCTTGCATTTTAAAAAAATTGTAAGGCTTTTAAATAAATCTAAAATAGATGTGCTTTTATTTCACTAAAAGATTTATATTATTAAAACTTAATATAATTTTTTACATATACAACAAACTATTTAATACCTTTTGCAGTTTTTTTCAATATATATTTTAAATATTAAGTATGTTTTTTTTAATATACGGGGTGATTATAATTAATGTCCCAATTTCAAAATTGTGAAAAAAATAATACCACTCGTCACAATGAGTTTAAGTTTGAACTGAAGATAGTTCCGAAGGGTGTTAAGAGATGGCGCTGCAAGCGGCATAAAGAAAGTGAACTTGGCGACTAGTAATATTTTGAATCAAAATTACAACGTATTTGGCATGATTTGCATATTAAACCAACTGTAGTGTACAATATGCTGGATTGTTTCTGTTTTGGACGGAAAAAATGACTTCCAAGTCATTCAACAGTTGGGACACTGTTAGTGAAAAGTCCATCCACCACTGCAAGGTGATACCAAATAGAATGGGAAAAATAGCTGGAACTTTTTTTGATGCATTACCTCTTCCTCCTTCTTCAAGTATTTTCAATTCCAATTTGAACTCATTATGACGAGTGGTTCTTTTTTTACTGAATTTTGAAAGTGATACTTTAATTATAATAGCTCTGTGCTGTCACAATATAGAATTCAGAGAAATTAACAGGTATACTATTAAGATATTTTCAAATTATTAGGTGTTGTGACAGCCTTCCTGGTTTTATACTAACTCCTCGTTTTCTTAGACAAATTTTAACCTGATACTTTACAGAAAATTTTTAACTATACCAACATAACTTTATACTTTACGGATTGAAAATGATATACTCCGCCTTTGTAATCTCAAGGGTTTCATTTGCCTCCTGAAAATACTTTTCAACAACAACATCTCTTAGAAATTTGAAACGTTTCTTTGAAATAAACAAAGATTTTTTTTCTAACATGAAAAAATAAAGTAGAAAGGGAAGATATAAAAGGGGTAAGAAAGTTTATCCTTCAATATTGAATTTCTTTTTCCTCTTTAATATCTGTAGTATAAAAAAGGAAAACTCTAGAAAAATATTTTTTTGCACCATAAAGAAAAAAGAAGAAAAAAAATGTCGTCTTCCTTCTTGGAACTGGAAGAGAATCTGGTATTGTCATCTGCTTGGTTTGCCAGATATGAAATAGAAAAAGAGAAAAGAAAAGCTGATAAGAAGTTATTCTTGAAGAGAAGGATGATTCGTTGTTGGCAGGCAAAGGATATTTTTTTTCTCTTCTTGTTTGTCGTTTTTGTAAAGATAAAAACCGTGAGTTATACTAGAAATCTTTTCAGTACAGGAAATAACCACTTAAGTTAACATACTTTATGATTTACTTTTATAAACTCGAACGGGAGATATTTATTGAACTGCAATAAACTGGCTATGAAAAAAAATTATATCTATTTGGATGATTTATAAAATAGATACACTAATGTTACAATATACCAAAACTAATATTGATAGAATCTAATTTTAATAAATTCTTAAATTTGTAACTATATTCTGTCATTTTAAAAAGCATATAATGCATTAAAAAAAATTGAAAAAAAAGTGATTTAATTTAACTAAAAGAGTTATCTTCCTATTGCTTAATATAATTTTTTACATATACAACGAATTAATTAATATATTTGCAGTTTTTTAAATATATTTCAAATACTAATTTTTTTTTTAATTTACAGGGTGATTATAATTAATGTCCCATTTTCAAAATGCTGTAAAAAATGAAATACTCGTCAGAATGAGTTGAAATTTGAACTGAAGATACTTGAAGAAAGAGGGAACGGCACCGCATCAAAACCAAATTACAAAGTGTATAACTAGATGGCACTGTAACCGGCATAATGAAAGTGAATTCGGCTGCCAATGATATTTTGAATCAAAATTACAGTGTATTTGATGCTAAATACAAATTGGAGCGTATTTTAGAAATTTGCATAATTAGATATTACAGTATTGAATTGCACATTAACACAATTGTAGTGTTCAATGTGCTTGATTGTTTCTGTTTCTGACGGAAAAAATGACTTCCAAGTCATTCAACAGTTGTGACACTGTAGTGGGAAGCCCATACTCCACACCAAGGTCCTACCAAATTGTATGGAAGAAACGGTGGAACTGCTTTTTGATGTCATACCGTATTCCCTTTCTTTAAGCATCTTCAGTACAAATTTGAACTCATTATAACGAGTGTTTCTTTTTTTCATAGTATTTTGAAAGTGGTATTTAATTACAATCACCCTGTACTCTCACAAGATAGATTTCATAGAAATTGGCAGGTATGCTATTAAGACATTTATATAGAACCATTTCTCTCTGAAAAATAACAAATATTGTTACATTGTCACAATATAAGGTAACGTGGCAGCATTCTCTTAGTTTTCTTTGACAATTTTTAACCTGATACTTTACAGAAAATGTTTAACTAAACAAACATAAGTTTATACTTTTTGGATTGAAAATGATATACTATTGCCTTTGTAATCTCAAGGGTTTCAGTTGCCTGCTGAAAATACTTTTCAACAACAGCATCTCTTAGAAATTTGAAGTGTTTCTTCGAAATAAACAAAGATTTTTTTTTTCTTTACATAAAAGAAATAAAATAAAAAGGGAAGATATAAAAAAGGGTAAGAAAGTTTATCCTTCAATATTGAATTTCTTTTTCCTCTTTAATATCCTAAAATAAAAAAGGAAAACTCCAGAAAAATGTTTTTTTGCACCATAAAGAAAAAAAAACGTCTTCCTTTTTGGAACTGTAAGAGAAACTACGATCTGGTATTGTCGTCTGCTTGGTTTGCCAGATATGAAATACAAAAAGGAAAAAGATAAGCAGATAAGAAGCTATTCTTGAAGAGAAGGAAGATTCGTTGTTGGCAGTCAAAGGTTATTTTTTTTTCTTTCTGTTTGTCGTTTTTGTAAAGATAAAAACCGTGAGTTATGCACGCGAAGTTATATTAAAAATCTTTTCAGTACAGAAAATAACCTCTTAAGTTGACATATTTTATGATTTACTTGTATAAACTCGAACAGGAGATATTTACTGAACTATAATAAACTAGCTTTAAAAAAAATTATATATTTGTATCATTTATGAAATAGAGACACTAATCTTACAATAAATCAAACATCAATAAAAAAAATTCTGATTTTAATAAACTATTAATTTGTACAAATATTTTTGCATTTTCAAAAACATATAATGCATTAAATAAAACTAAAATACATGTGCTTTTATTTCATTAAATGATTTGTCTTTCTTCTGTTTAACATAATGTTTTACATATACAACAAAATATTAATATGTTTGTAGTTTTTTTAAATATATTTTAAGTGTTAAATATGTTTTTCTAATATACAAGATGATTAAAATTAATGTCCGACTTTCAAAATCCTTTAAATAAATACCACTCGTCACAATGAGTTCAATTTTGAACTGAAGATACTTAAAAAAAAGGGAAACAGTACGACACAAAATTTTCCAAAGAGTATTAATAGATGGTGAAGAGGGCGATATAAATAAAGTGACGCTGCCAGTGATATTTTGAATCGAAATTATACCGTATTTATCATGAGTTGAACTTTAAACTAACTGTAGTTTTGACGGTTTCGGTTTTTTGACGAAATAAATGACTGTCCCAGTCATTCAACAGTTGTGACACTGTTAGTGGATAGCGCATCCACCACATCAAGGTCACACCAAATTATATAGGAAATACCGTTTCTCCCTTCTTCAAGTATCTTCATTTCAAATTTGAATTCAATGTGACGAGTGGTCCATTTTTACAGCATTTTGAAATTTGTATTTTAATTGCAATCACCCTGTACACTCACAAGATACGATTCATAGAAATTGGAAGGTATGTCATTAAGATAAGTTTAAAGAAAAATTTCTCTCGGAAAAATAAATATTTTTACATTGTTACACTATTAGGTATTGTGGCAGCATTCCTGGTTTGATACAATTTCTTCGTTTTCATAGAAAATGTTTAACCGGATACTTTACAGAAATTTTTTAACTATACAAACATAACTTTATACTTTAGAGATTGAAAATAATATACTCCGCCTTTGTAATCTCAAGGGTTTCATTTGCCTGCTGAAAATACTTTTCACAGGAAATAACCGCTTAAGTCGACATATTGCGCGATTTACTTTTATAAGTTCGAACAGGATATGTTTACTGAACTGCAATAAACCTGTTTTGAAAAACATATATATATTTGAATGATTTAAGAAATAGAGACACTAATATTAGTGTCTCTATAAAACCAAGATAATAAACGAGCATTAAGCAAACATTTCTGATTTTAATAAACTCGTAAATTTGTAACCATATTCTTTCATTTTAAAAAACATATTACACATTAAATAAATCTAAAATAGATGTGATTTTGTTTCACTAAAATATTTATCTGCCTATGACTTAACATAATTTTTTACATATACAGCAAACTAATTACTACCTTTTAAGTTTTTTTAAAATACTTTTTCAATTTTAAATATGTTTTTAATATAATATGTTTCACTACAACACCGTGTACAACAAACAGCTATCGTATTTTTATTTTTAAAGCCAAATTAAGAAACAACGCCAGCTCTTAATTAGCTCCAAAGGTTTTACTGAATAGTAATTAAGAAGCTTTTAAAGAAATAATGTCTTGAGAGTCACATTTACAAATATTACTTTTTAGATATTTGATGTATATGTTATATATATTAATATTTACATATTTCATATATATTCAATAAATGAAGCACATATATATATTAATACATTTCTTTTGGATATTGGAATAAAATTAATAATTTTTTAATATTAATAGAATTTGTAATTTATTATAGTTTGTATTGCATAAATTTATACATTCCAACATTTTATTTTTCACATACATTTCAACAAAGCTGAGGAAAATGACTGCCTCCGTATCTCCTAAATCAGAGGACATCCTGATGGCCAACTGGCTAGCGCTATGGCATTTGTTATAGTAGGCTTCAGGGTAGGTAACAGGTTAAAATCAGGTGGTGGCATGGATGTTTGTTTGTGGTTTGGAATAGGAGCCTGATGGCCGAGTAACTAGCACAATGCCACTCGGTACCACAGTTTTCAGGTTCGAATCCCAGTGGTGTCATGGATGTTTGTAATGTTTCGGAATCCACTTTAAGATAAAGGTTTCGGTCTCACATGACTATAGAGCGTCACACAGCCCAATCAGACTTTTCACCCACATCATTCTCAAACTGTAAAGGGGCAACTCAGCTCTTGGCACAGCAATATGGTGTAGTAGGAGTTGTTTGAATCCACGTTAAACCGTAGGCCCCTGTCTAATTAGCCTGATGCGTGCGCAAAATGGCCGTAGAACTGCAAACTAGACCAAAACCAGAGCTAATTACCAATTATTACGGTCATTTTTGTGCTTATGACGCTAAAATTATTACGAAATGACTATTTTTATGTTTAAGAAATGTGTGTCTTGCGCAATTCATCAATTATTAGTAAAAAATTCAATTACGATAATGAAATTGGAATTTATTTAATTAACGATAATTTTTTTAGTAGTTGAGGTACATATTTTATAAATTTCTTCAATATTTTTCAATTCCTACAATTAGTTCACACTCTCCCTATATATAACTTTCAATTGTTAATAAAATATTTTTATTCATCCACTCAAGTTCAAATACATTTTTTTGAACTTGTAGTGGATGACACTGGATGTTAATACAATTTTTTCAAATAATAATTTTAGTTTTTTACGGGAGAAAAAATTTCCCTTGTATAAGATATTTAGCAGGATATAAATTTAGGAATCAATACCGTCCGTGGCGAAGCGTGTAGATCGCTGGAAAATAATTTCTTTTTTCATTCTGGGTTCTAATCTGAGTCCAGGAGGGAACAGAATGGAAAATGAAGCATGTGAATACGTTAGTGAGAGAGATGGAAAGTGTGTGGGAGAGAGAGAGAATTTCTTCTAACTTAAAAAAATGAATGAAAATTATTTATAAAGGACTTTCTGCAATATAGTGAGAGAAAAAAGAAGTAATTGACTTTAAATTTTTTTTATATTACTTGTTTACTGAAATGTTTCATTCTAACAAAATATATCATATGTACAAATATGTCTATTCTCAGGGATATAAAATTGACATAAGCCATTCGAGACGAGTCTGTAATGAATGGCTTTTCTGAGGAGAAATCATAGAAGAGGGGATCAAGAGAAACGGCCCAAGGTTTAAACTTCGCTTTCTGAGTGATCAGTTTTCGGGCAAACACTTAAAGAACAGCGAATTCTTTCCTCGCCAGCGGCATTCCTTCTCTAATGGATCAGGAGTTGGAACTGGAATTTACTTTTGTTCTTTTGTCCAGAGATTGAAGAGATAGTCTATATCTACACGCAATCTTTACTTTGTTCAGATTTTGAACATAAGTGTAATCAGGATTATTTTTCGTATTAATAATTCATCAATTCTAAGTTTTGTATTTCGGTTTAAAGATGTGACAAATCTGATGGATAAATATATTTAGAAAAATAAACTTCTTAAAAAGAATAAAAATTACGCAGAATAAACTTTAATCATAATCACCCTGTACTTTTTACTTATTTAAGTCCAACTTTCAACATGCTGTAAAAAAAGAAACAGTCGTCACAATGAGTTCTAACTGGAACTGAAGATACTTCACGAAAGGGAAAACTGTATGGCCTCAAAAAAAAAATCCACTGATTTTTCCCATCCAATTTGGTACCATCTTGCCGTAATGGATGGGCATTCCACTGCCACTGTCAGAAATGTTGAATAACATGGAAGTCATTTTTTCCGTCAAAAAACCGAAACCGTCAAGCACATCGAAGACATTACAGTTGGTTTAATGTGCAACTCATGCCAAATACGTTGTAATTTCGATTCAAAATATCACTGGTAGACGAATTTACTTTCTTTATGACGCTTACAGCACCATCTATTAATATACTTTGGGACTTTTTAATGCCGTACCGTTTCCCCCTTCTTCAAATAGCTTTAGTTCAAAGTTGAACTCATTGTGACGAGTGGTTCTTTTTTCACAGAATTTTGAAAGTGAGACTTTAATTATAATTACCCTGTTTAATAACGTTTACACATATAATTTATTTTCAATATATGTAACATATATTTTATTACATTTATTTTTATAAATAATACATTTTATGAATTATGATATTTTGTATTAAGTAAATTTATATATTCCAAAATTTTATTTTTCACTTATATTTCAAAAAAACTGAGGAAACCAGCTACCTTCTCATCTCATAAACCAGAGCCATTTGCCAATTCTTACTGTCAGTTTTGTGCTTAGAAGCCCAAAACTACTACTAAATAACTATTATGTTTTTGTGTCTTGCACAATTTATAAATTATTAGAATCATGTTCAATTCTGATAATCAAGTCACAATTTAATTATTATAAATTATTAAGTAGTTCAGATTAATATTTTATAAATTTGACCAGCATTTTTTTTTACTGAAACGGTTTTATACCAATAAAATGTATCAGATGTCCAAATATACCAATTCTTAGGGATTTAAAATTGACATGAACTAGTCTGGACGCGTCTGTAATGAATGGTTTTTCTAAGAAGAAATCGTTGAAGAGGGATCAAGAAAAATGGCCCGAGGTTTGAACTTCACTCTCTGAGTGATCAGTTTTCAGGCAAACACTTAAAGACAGCCAATTCTTCTCTCGCCAGCGGTATTCCTTCTCTAATGGATCACTAGTTGGAACTCGAATTTACTTTGGATGTTTTGACCAGAGATTGAAGAGCTAGTCGATATCTACAGTCAATTTTTACTTCGTTCATATTTCGAACACACATATAATCAGGATTATTTTTCATATCAATAATTCATCAATTCCACGTTTTATATTTGCTTCAAAGATGTGACAAATCTGATGGATAAATATATTTTCTAAAATAAAGTTGTGTAAAAGACAGTATTTAAAAGAATAAAAATTATGTAGAATAACCTAAAATAAGTAAAAAGTACAGGGTGATTATAATTAAAGTTCCACTTTCAAAATGCTGTCGAAAAAGAACCTCTCCTCGCAATGAGTTCAAATTTGAATTGAAGGCAGTAAGAATAACAGGGGTAGGAATTGAAGGGTTGAAGGGGTAAACAGTAAGAATAAAAATAAGTTCCAGAAATGCATTAATAAATGGCGCTGTAAACAGCATAAAGAAAGGGAATTCAGCTGCCAGTGATATTTTGAATAGAAATGACAACGTATTCGGAATAAGTTGCATATTAATACAACTGTTGTTTTCAATGTGCTTGATTATTTCGGTTTTTTGACAGAAAAAATGACTTCCAAGTCATTCAACAGTTGTGACATTGTCAGTGGAAAGCCCATCCACCACGGCAAGGACATACCAAATTGTATGGGAAAAATTGGTGGAATTCCTTTGTAATGCCGTACAGTTAAACTCCTCTTTCAAGTATCTTCAGTTCAAATTTGAACTCATTGTGAAGAGAGGTTCTTTTTTGACATTATTTTGAAAGTGGGACTTTAATTATAATCAACCTGTATATTAATATTTACACATTTCATTTATATTCAATATTTGCAACATATATTTTAGTGCATTTCTTTTTATAAATGTTGCTATACAATTTATAAATTCTTATAATTTGTATTATATAAATTTATATATTGCAATACTTAATTGTTTATATATATTTCATCAAAACCTATGAAATATATATTCCATGTGGAAACCCACTACCTCCATATCCCCTAAACTAGCACCAATTGAAAATTCTTAATGTCATATATGTGTTCACCAGTCCAAAACTAGTGCGAAATGGCAATTTGTTAAGTTTTAGAAAGCCTGTGTCTAATAATGTCAGCGTTATTAATTTATCAATTATTAGTATGTTAATCAATTCCGATAACGAAGTTGAAATTTAATTACTTAATGATAAATTATTATGTAGTTAAAATTAATATTTTATAAATTTGTCCAGTACTTTGTACTGAAATGGTTTTATTCTAAAAAAATTTATCAGATGTCCGAATATACCTATTCTTGAGGATTTAAAATTGACATAAACTAGTCGAAACGCGCCTGTAATGAATGGCTTTTTTTGAGAAGAAATCGTTGAAGAGGGGATCAAGAAAAATGGCCCGAGGTTCAAACTTCACTTTCTGAGTGATCAGTTTTCAGGCAAACACTTAAAGAGCAGACAGTCCTTCCCTGGCCAGCGACATTCCTTCTCTAATGGATCAGTAGTTGGAACTAGAATTTACTTTGGATGTTTTGACCAGGGATTGAAGAGCTAGTCTATACCTACACAGAATTTTTACTTTCTTCAGATTTTCAACCCAAATATAATAAGGATTATTTTTCGTATTAATAATTCATCAATTCCACTTTTTTTATTTTGCTTCAAGTATGTGACAAAATTGATGGATATATATATTTAGAAAAATTAAGTTCTTTAACAGACGATATTTAAAAGAATAAAAATTACATAGAACTTAAATAAATAAAAATATATTTAAAGATATTTTTAAAAATAATAAGCTAAGTAAATTGTTTTAATACGAAATTGATATCAAAAAATGTCTCTTAAATTAGAAATTTTAACATAAAGTTAGATAATTTATTCAGAATATTATCTTAACAAAAAATTATTCCCATTATTATTTAACTCAGATTATTATTTTAACATTATTTCGAAAAAACAAGTTCTTTAAAAGACAATATTTAAAAGAATAATATTAGATAGAATAAACTATAAGCTTAAAAGTGTATTATAAGTATATATCATGTTTAAAAAAATAAACTAAATAAAATGATTTAATACGAAATTAATGTCATGAAATTGTTATTTTATTAAATTTTTAACATAAATTTAAAGCTAAAAGCTAACTAAACATTAACTGACTCCTAAATAAATTACAACAGAATCACAAAGATGTTGTCTACCAATTTTATTCCCAAAAACATGGTAGTAGTTAATTCAGAAAATAATCGAGAATCTAAAGATAAAACTCATATTTCTTTAATATATATGAATTAATTTTCTTAGTGGATATACTGCTGTCAATGATTTAAAATTTACGAAGCCTATATTCATATTCGAAAACCTCAAGTAAAAATACAAATGCTTCTTTAAAGTATGCATTTTTGTAAATGCAAATGATTTTCAATAAAAGTTATACTTTCAATGCTTATCTTCAGATTTATTTGAATTACGCTGCTTTCAAATGCCAGATTTCAAATTTATCGTAACCATACTCATAATAGATTCATTACTAGATCTCAAACTCTCAATTCAGAAGTAAAAGTTATTTTCTATAGCTAGTTCTATGTCCTTCATTATAAATTTAGTATTCCCATAAAAGTTTACAAAAATATGATATTTTATTAGAAACTACTAGATTTATCCTCAAATGCAAAATTAATAAGGAAATTATTTGTTATTGAAGTCTATATAAAATTCGTTAAACTGTAGGTCCCGATCTATTTATCCTAAAGTGTGTAAAAAATGACCGTAGAGCGACATATGAAACCCTAATAAACGTAATCAATAACGATCAATAATCAATAGCGATATCATAACCACACTCAAGTTTATCCAGCAGTATGGATTAGATGCAAATCCACTGACGCCAGGAGTTAAGGTCACTGCTGTTGAAATCGGGTAGAATCGATGAAAATTATTCCAAGCGTCTGGTTGGTAACTGCACCACGGTGTCCAATTATATATATATGTAGAACTACTTCTTCCAACAGTCCAGCGGATTCGTCTCGGCCGACACCCCAATTTTTGTATAGTTACACCGGTTCCAATAGATTCATCCCGGCCGAACCTACAGTTTTGTTAGACTTCTCTACCAGTCTAACAATTGCTAGACTTTTGCAGGGGGTGTCTAGGGGATTTGACAGACACAATAAAAGTCCTGCGTTTCTTTAAATAAAGCCATTTAATTGGTTCTATAATTTACAGTAATATTTACATTGGTTATTAATCAGGCTCTAAACTTATGCATCTCGCTCCTCTCTCGTTGTTCGTCCGCATCCTGCCCCAATCCCTCCTGTCCGCGTTCTCTTCCTTCTCCCATCTACGGGGTCTCTGTCTACGGGCCTGTCCCTTTCTCGTGGAGTCAGAGTTCAAAGTTGAATACTCCCCCACATTGTAAATAGGCTCTGTCGAAGACAAGCAACCGTATTTGCCGCCGCCTGTTGATTACCACACAAACAAATCCTACATATATATAAAGTGTGCGTGTGCTTTTTATTAACGAAAGAGGAATAAGGGGATTCTGAGTGATAGGCTACCATAAACACAAAAGATTCATTACTGGATCTTATAGCATCAGCCTATATTAGACTTATAACTGTTTCAAGAAGAGGGCTACTTTCAGGTTCATGGGAACAATCTGATTTTTATTTACAAGCATTCACTCAAATAATAACAAATATTATTACATTATGACAGTATTAGGTATTCTGACAGCATTCCTGGTTTGATACTATCTCATCGTTTTCTTTGGCAATTTTTAACCGGTTACTTCACAGAAAATATTTAACTATACAAACATAACTTTATACTTTATGGATTGAAAATGATGTACTCTTTCCTTTGTAATCTCAAGGGCTGCCTGCTGAATGCTGCTGCTGCTGCTCATTTGCCTGCTGAAAATACTTTTCAACAACAACATCTCTCAGAAATTTGAAGCGTTTCTTTGAAATAAACAAATATTTTTTTTTCTTACATGAAAGAAATAAAATAGAAAGGAAAGATATAAAAAAAAGGGTAGGAAAGTTTATCTTTCAATATTGAATTTCTTTTCCCTCTTTAATATCTGAAAAACGAAAAAAGGAAAAACTCCGGAAAAATATTTTTTTTTGCACCATAAAGAAAGAAAATTTCGTCTTCCGTTTTGGAAGAGAATCTGGTATTGTCATCTGCTTGGTTTGCCAGATATGAAATAGAAAAAGAAAAAAGAAAAGCAGATAAGAAGCTATTCTTGAAGAGAAGGAAGATTCGTTGTTGGCAATCAAAGGATATTTTTCCCCTCCTGTTTGTCGTTTTTGTACTGATAAAAACCGTGAGTTATACACGCGAAGTTATATTAGAAATCTTTTCAGTACAGGAAATAACCGCTTAAGTTGACATATTTTATGATTTACTTTTATAATCTCTACCAGGAGATATTTACTGAACTGCAATAAACTAGATTCGAAAATATTTATATATATTTGGATGATTTATGAAATAGAGATTCTAATAATACAATAAATCAGACATTAAGGAAGAATTTCTGATTTTAATAAACTCTTAAATTTGTAACTATATTCTTGCATTTTAAAAATCATATATTGCATTAAATAAATCTAAAATAAATGTGATTTTTATTTCACTAAAAAATTTATCGGAGCCTGATGGCCGAGTGACTAGCGCTGTGGCGCTCGGTGCCACTGGTTTTGGGTTTCAGACCCGGCGGTGCCATGGATATTTGTAGTGGTTCGGAATCCACTCTAAACCGTAGGTCCTGGTCTAATGGGACTGTAGAGCGTTGGTAATTGGGATGACAACCTCATCTCATAAAAAGAAAGACATCTCTCCTCCCGAAATCTGTCAGCAGGCAAACGGGCTTGCCTAACAATGGGGCGGTTGCGGCACTGATGATGATGAAAATATTTATCTTCCTACGACGTAACATAATTTTTTACACATAGAACAAATTATCTGATACCTGTGCAGTTTTTCAAATATGTTTTTTAATATGCAGGGTAAATATAATTAATGTCCTACTTTAAAAAATGCTATACGAAAAGAACCACATGTCACAAGGAGTTCAAATTTGAACTGAATATATTTGGAAAATTTGGAAATGGTACGTCATCAAAAAAGTTCCAAAGTGCATTTATAGGTGACGCTGTAAACGGCATAAAGAAAATGAATTCGGCTGCCAGTGATATTTAGAATCGAAATTACAACGTATTTGGCATGAGTTGCTCATAAAACCGACTGTAGTGTTCAATGTGCTGGATTGTTTCGGTTTTTTGACGGCAAAAATTGTTTGCAAGTCATTCAACAGTTGTGCCACTCTTAGTGGCAATCCTATCCATCACGGCAATTGTCATAACAAATTGTATGAGAAAAATCTGTGGAACTTGTTTGGAATTTTTTTTTCTGCCATACAGTTTCCCACTGCTTCAAGTGTCTTCAGTTCAAATTTCAACTCTATTGTGATAAGTGGTTCATTTTTTACAGCTTTTTAACTGTGGTAATTTTTTTACAGCATTTTGAGTGCATTTATTTATAATCGTCCTCTACTCTCACAAGATAGAATGAATAGAAATTGGCAGGTATGCTATTAAGATATTTTGAAAGAACTATTTCTCTCTGAAAAATAACAAATATTGTTACAGCATTCCTGGTTTCATACGATCTCATCGTTTTCTTAGACAATTTTTAACCTGAAACATTACAGAAAATTTTTAAGTATACAAACACAACTTTATACTTTATGAATTCATACTCCACCTTTGTAATCTCAAGGGTTTCATTTGTCTGCTGAAAATACTTTTTAACAACAACATCTTTTAGAAATTCGAAGCGTTTCTTTGAAATAAACAGAGATTTTTTTTTTACGTGTATAAAAGAAATAAAATAGAAAGGGAAGATATAAAAAAAAGGGTAAGAAAGTTTATCCTTCAATATTGAATTTCTTTTTCCTCTTTAATATCTGAAAAATAAAAAAGGAAAACTTATAATAAAAAAGGAAAAAAGGAAATATTTTTTTGCACCATAAAGAAAGAAAACTAATGTCGTCTTCTTTTTTGGAACTGTAAGAGAAACTAGGATCTGGTATTGTCATCTGCTGGGTTTGCCAGATATGAAATAGAAAAAGAAAAAAGAAAAGCAGATAAGACGCTATTCTTGAAGAGAAGGAAGATTCGTTGTTGGCAGTCAAAGGATATTTTTTCTCTCTTCTTGTTTGTCGTTTTTGTAAAGATAAAACCCGTGAGTTATACACGCGAAGTTATATTAGAAATCTTTTCAGTACAGGAAATAACCGCTTAAGTTGACATAGTTTATGATTTACTTTTATAATCTCGAACGGGAGATATTTACTGAACTGCTGTTTATAAACTATCTTTGAAAAACTATATATATATTTGGATGATTTACGAAATAGATTCACTAATATAACAAATTATAATTATAATAAAAGCTTCAATTTGTAACTATGTATTCTTTAATTTAATAATAAACATATTGCATTAAATAAATCTAAAATAGATGTGATTTTATTTAACTAAACTAATTGTCTTCCTATGATTTAACATAATTTTTTACATATACAACAAAATATTTAACATTTTGGCAGTTTTTTTAAATATATTTTAAATATTAAATATGTTTTTTAATATGAGGGTGCTTGTAAATAATGTCAAACATTCATAATGCTGTAAAAAAAACACTGGTCATAATTAGTTCACATTTGAATTGAAAATTCTTGGAAAACGTGGAAACGGTACGGCATCAAAACTGTTCCAAAGAGTATTAACAGATGGCGCTGAAAGCTGCATAAAGAAAGTGAATTCGGCTGCCAGTGATATTTTAAATCGATATTACAACGTATTTGACATTAGTTGCACATTAAACCAACTGTAGTGTTCAGAGTGCTTGATTGTTGTGGGTTTCTGACGAAAAAAAATGACTTCCAAATCATTCAACAGTTGTGACACTGTTAGTGAAAAGTCCATCCACGACGGCAAGGTCATACCGAATTGGATGGGAAAATTGGGGGAACTTTTTTTGATGCCATACCGTTTCCCCCTTCTTCAAGTATCTTCAATTCAAATTTGAACTCACTGTGACGAATGGTTCTTTTTTACAGCATTTTTAAAGTCGTACTTTAATTATAATCACCCTGTACTCTCACAAAATAGAATGCATAGAATTTTACAGGTAAGCTATTAAGATATTTTTAAAGAACTATTTCTCCCTTAAAAATAACATATATTGTTACATTGTCACAGTATTAGGTATTGCGACAGCATTTCAAGTTTGATACCATATCGTCGTTTTCTTTGGCAATTTTTAAGCGCATACTTCACAGAAGCGTTTTAACTCTACAAACATAACTTTATACTTTATGGATTCAAAATGATGTACTCCAACTTTGTAATTTCAAGGGTTTCATTTGCCTGCTGAAAATACTTTTCAACAACAACATCTCTTCGAAATTTGAAGCGTTTCTTTGAAATAAATAAAGATTTTTTTTCCTTACATAAAAGAAATAAAATAGAAAGGGAATATATAAAAAAAAAAGGGTACGAAAGTGTATCCTTCACTATTGAATTTCTTTTTCCTCTTTAATATCTGAAAAATGAAAAAAAAGGAAAACTCCAAAAAAATATTTTTCTACCATAAAGAAAGAATTAAAAAATGTCGTCTTCCTTTTTGGAACTGTAAGAGAAACTAGGATCTCGGATTGTCATCTGCTTGGTTTGCCAGATATGAAATAGAAAAAGAAAAGCAGATAAGAAGCTGTTCTTGAAGAGAAGGAAGATTCGTTGTCGGCAGTCGAAGGATATTTTTTTCCTCTTGTTTGTCTTTTTTGTAAAGATACAAACCGTGAGTTATACACGCGAAGTTATATTAGAGATCTTTTCAATACAGGAAATAACCGCTTAAGTTGACATAATACACGCGAAGTTATATTAGAGATCTTTTCAATACAGGAAATAACCGCTTAAGTTGACATATTTTATGATTTACTTTTATAAACTCGAACAGGAAGTATTTACTGAACTGCAATAAACTAACTTTGAAAAATATATGTATAGATTTGGATGATTTATGAAATAGACGCGCTAATATTAATGTCTCTATTAAACCAAGATAATAAACCAATCATTAAGAAAACATTTCTGATTTTAATAAACTCTTAAATTTGTAATTGCATTCTGTCATTATATTAAACATATAATACATTAAATAAATCTAAAATATATGTGAATTTAATTCATTAAATGTTTTATTTTCCTATGAGTTAACATAATTTCTTAAATATACAACAAATTATTTATTACCTTTTTAGTTTTAAGTATTTTAAATGTTAAAAAATGTTTTTTTAATATTCATTGTGATTATAAATAATGTCCCACTTTTAAAATGCTGTAAAAAAATTCCACTCCTCACAATGAGTTCAAATTTCAATTGAAGATACTCGAAGAAGGGGAAAATGATACTATACCAAAAACATGTTCCAAAATGTATTAATAGATTGCATTGTGCGGCACAAAGTAAGTGAATTCGGCTGCCAGTGTTATTTTTAATAGAAATTAGAACTTATTTGGCATGAGTTGCACATTAAACCAACTGGTGTTCAATGTACTTGATTATTTCGGTTTTTTAACGGAAAAAATTCCTTTCAAGTCATTCAACAGTTGTGACACTGTTAGTAGAAAGCCCATCCATCACGCCAAGATCATACCCAAATGGATGGGAAAAATCGGTGGAACTCTTTTTGGAACTTTTTTTGATGCCCCCCGTTTCCCCCTTCTTTAAGTATCTTCACTTCAAATTTGAACTCATTGTGACGAGTGGTTCTTTTTTACTGTATTTTTTAGCGCTATTGTAAATATAATCACCTTGTACTCTCACAGTATAGAATTCATAGAATTTGGCTCGTATGCTCTTAAGATATTTTTAAAGAACTATTTCTCTCGTAAAAATAAAAATATTGTTACATTGTCATACTATTACGTATTGTGACAGCATTCCTGGTTTGATACTATGTCATAGTTTTCTTTGACAATTTTTAACCGGATACTTTACAGAAAATTTTTAACCATACAAACATAACTTTATATTTTAGCGATTGAAAATAATATACTCCGCCTTTGTAATCTCAAAGGTTTCAGTTGCCTTCTGAAAATACTTTTCCACGACGACAACATCTCTTAGAAATTTGAAGCGTTTTTTTGAAATAAACAAAGATATTTTTTCTTAGAGTTATAAAAAAAGAGATAAAAAGGTATTAAAAAAGGGGTAAGAAAGTGTATCCTTCGATATTGAATTTCTTTTTCCTCCATCAAATCTGAAAAACAAAAAAAAAAAAAATGAAAACTGCAGAAAAAATATTTTTTTTGCACCATAGAGAAAGAAAAAAAGTCGTCTTCTTTTTTGCAAACTCTAAGAGAAACTACGATCTGGTATTGTCATCTGCTTGGTTTGCCAGATATGGAATAGAAAAAGAAAAAAGAAAAGCAGATCAGAAGCTATTCTTGTAGAGAAGGAAGATTCGTTGTTGGCAGTCAAAGGATATTTTTCTCCTCCTGTTTGTCGTTTTTGTAAAGATAAAAACCGTGAGTTATACACGCGACGTTATATTAGAAATCTTTTCAGTACAGGAAATAACCGCTTAAATTGACATATTTTACGATTTACTTTTATAAATTCGAACAGGAGATATTTGCTGAACTACAATAAACTGGCTTTGATATATATATATATATATATATATATATATATGGATCATCTATGAAATAGAGACACTAATATTACAAT
Source organism: Caerostris darwini (assembly GCA_021605075.1). Classification (NCBI taxonomy): domain Eukaryota; kingdom Metazoa; phylum Arthropoda; class Arachnida; order Araneae; family Araneidae; genus Caerostris; species Caerostris darwini. Next base: position 236,921 of record BPLQ01007351.1, on the reverse strand, counting down.
AAATCCAACATTCTGATTTTAATAAATTCTTAAATTTGTAACTATATTCCTTCCTTCTAACAAACCTATAATGCATTAAATAAATCTAAAATAAATATAATTTTATTATACTAAAAGAATGATTTTCCCACTACTTAATAAAATGTTTTTTCATATAATGTTTAGCACAGGGGTGGCCAACTCAAGTGATCTTGCGGGCCACCTTGAAATGCATCCTAACTCCGCTGGCAGCATATAAAGTTATATATCCCCATATTAGACTTAGACCTACTATAGATTTTTTTGGGTGAAAAATTGAGACATAATGAGTTATTATTACTGTGTTTACCATTATTCTTACATGTAAACATAGATAATATAACAATAATGGTACTAAACGCACATTATAAAGAAATATATAACACTAAAAATATAAAAAATATACAAATATAAGCGAAATGAAAAAATGAAATTTACTAGTTTATTTTACTAGTGCGATATTTGTTTCTCCACTCTTTCACTTAGCTTTTGCAAATAGATCTCAATTGGGGTATTTGCACATCGGAATGGGTGTTACAGGTTAGCGTCCGTTATGTGTGAGCGTGCTTTGTGTTTGATCAATTTCATTTTAGAAATAACGATTCGCAGATGTAAGTTGTACCAAAAGCGATAATAATTTGCATTTTCATGTTAGCTCTGTCATCAACAATCAACTGTGTGTTTCTAGGTGTGGCCATTGAGTCACTGAGGTTACTGAAAGTGAAATAAGAACCTGTTTTATTAGATGTTCCAAGATGCGCGCGCATGATGAGTTCGATGAATATAATTTAATTATTCTGCGAACTCATAATTGTAAACTCCCAAATAAAACAGGCAATATCTGTTATATATTAGCAAGAATATTATATTTAAATCAAAGTTAATTTTTTCTCAAAATCTCGACAGTTCGTTTTTGAATATATGGATGCACGCATAATATATTATTATAATATATTAGTTTTCACTACTTTGGCTATTATAAATAAATGCATTTTGTAAAAGTGTGATAAATCTCATGTGCAGCAAAAATTTCAAGGTTGGCCGCGAGTTGGCCACCCGTTGTTTTGACTGTAACTGTGTTTAGATGCTTTATATAATATTTCGTTCTCTGTAAGCATTCGCACTTCATTCGCCAAGTGTTTTGCTACATGTATCTTTTCTCGGTTGAGTAATAAACATTCTTCCAGAAATATTTTCCCTTCTAGCCTCTATTTTACATCAGCTTATTTAACTTTATAGTTTCTTTAACAAATTGTAATGTTAAATATGTTTTTTTAATATATTTTAATTTCCTTTCTTCTAAAAAAAATTATTACAAGATTTAATGTATTACAAACCACATGAGATACCTGAGCTGATGTCTATACAAAAATAGATTAACTATGTTATTTTTATGATTCTATAATGCCTTTACAAATTTTTTAATAGCACTAGACATTTGTTAATAATTACGTTTTAGTTTGAATGCATAAATGTCATATTATCTTGTCTATTTCTTTCTAAGACTGATGAAAAATCAAAATGCAATATCATGCAAATATTTTTCTAAAATATTTTGTAGTTATCTTCTACTACGTAACATAATTTTTTACATATACAACAAAATATTTATTACCTTTATAGCTTTTTTTAAATATATTTTAAATGTTCACTATGTTTTTTATTATATTTTAAATGATTAATTTCCTTTTTTTTTCTAAAAAAATATTACAACATTTTATTGTATTGCAAATCGCATGAGACACAAGAAACTGGTGTCTATTCAAAAATTTATTAATAAATTATTTTTATGATTTTATAGTACATACATTTATGTATTTTTAATAACACCAGGCATTTGCTAATAATTACGTTTTAATTTTATTCATATATGTCATAATCTCTTATGCATTGCTTTCAAAAGTTGATGAAAAAGGAAAATGCAATATCATGCATTTATATTTAAAATATTGCTCTAAAATAGTTGGTATTTTGTAAAACATAAATTAAAAAAATTCTTATTCTACTAATATTTTAAAATTTTTGGGACAGAAATTAAATAATTGTATATATAAACATGAAATGTGAGACAAACATATTTAAATATGTTTTTTAAGATTTTTGTATTTAAAATGAAATGAATAAATTATTTAAATAATATTATTATATTATTTCATAATGATAATAAATAGCATTAATTAATAGAAATTGTATAAGGATAAATATGCAATAACAACAGGAAAATTGTCTGACATTTTCATAAGAGAGAAAATAAGTAATATTCTGAAAACACTAAAAGTAAACGATAATTTAAAAAAAATGAGATAAACTGATATTTTTCGTATTTGATTTTATAATTATAATAATGAAAAAAATTATATAGTTAAAAATCTGAACTTTTAGATACAAACATATAAAATTTATGAAATTTTTTTAAACTATAAAATATCATAAATACTATGTTTACATAATCGAGCAGGGGCCTGAATGGTCGAGTGGCTGGCGCTCTGGCGCTCGGTACCACAGGTTTCGGGTTCGAGTCCCGGCGGTGCCATGGTTGTTTGTAGTGGTTCGGAATCCACTTTAAAAAGTAGGTCCCGGTCTAATAGGATCGTAGAGCGTTGCGGGGGCATTGTTGCTCCGCGTCCGTGGCTTATCTTCAAGCTACACGCATCCCCTGGGTAATACAAAGTGAGTACGTCTGTGCACACTTGCCTTAAGGCATCTAAGACCAAGCTGTCTGTGTTTGCCAGCTGCATTAGAAAGAAAAAAAAAACATAATCAAGCAAAATATTTAAACAATAATAGAACTTGATTGAGACATTGACATACAGAGGGTATTAAGACATGTTTGTAACGATTTTGTAAAAATATATTTATAAGAACTTTTTTTTTAAATGCTTATTTTGCTAGTCCCCTTGTTGAACTGCCATTTTGCATCTTGATTTCCAAGATAAAAGAGATTGGTACAAATCTTTAATCCTATACCCTTTGTGCCAAATGCATACCCTTTGTGCCAAATGCAAGATGCTAAGTCGCCAATTAAACATAATAATGAATGCCGCAGACAATTTTCATGGTATAACGATATAATTATTATACTAAAATATTACGCCAAAATCCATCACTAGGATGCCAAGTCGCCAAGTAAACAAAATGGCTGCCTGAGTTCGGTGTCTTTGTAAAACTCTATTTCGAAAAAACGCATCACCAAAAATCGCTATTACATCAATATTAGTACTCAAACAGCTGTTACGACAAAATTTTATTCCATAAAATGTTTTTACATCAAAATGTATCAAGATATTAATCAAATATAAGTTATTAATAGAGTAAAAAAAAAAACATTTTTCTTATTTGTTTCGTGTTTGCATGAGTGGCAACATCATAAAAATTGTTTATATTATGGATCAATGTCCGACATGCGTTATAAGAACGATCTCGAAATAATCAATAATTTATCGGAGTAGTTATTTAAAAGAATATGTATTTCTGTTCTTAATTACTATAAATAAAAATACTGCAAATAATAATCAATGTAGCAAAGAAATATTCTATATATTGTTCGGAAAAAGAAGTTACGAATTCCTCTAATTACAGTATTGTAACCCTAAAAAAACTGGCAGAACATTGGCGAAATATTCCGGATTGCAAGATTGGCGACTTTCTCAGGAGCACATTATTCTAGATATCAACCCTTATTTTAAATGACAATGCAAGTATTCCAACGGTGACAGGTCTTGAGACTTAGTTCAGATGCATTTAAATGGAACAGTCTCAATTCTGGTTTCATTCTTTTCAGCAGTACGTTAGAGATTTGATTGGTAACCTTATCCTGATGGAACTAAACACGGTGGAGATTGTTTGGATAAATTGATTGATGTCTTCTTTAAAAATAGGTGAAAATATATTTCTGATCGTAAGAGTTAATTTTGACATTTTTTTCTACTTTTTTTACTTTAAGTTTTAAGCTATAAGAGCATCCAGTAATAAACATGAAACTTTTAGCAAAATTTTATTTTCTTCAAACCGACATTTTATGTCTTCTTTTTTTTCAATCTTTAAAAATCGTTTTCTATTTCAGTCAAATAAATATATTCAAGTTTCATCAATTATTATATTATATTTTGATTTTTCATCTGCCAAATATTTGTCATGCAACAATCTGTACATAATCTTACGCTGCGAAACATTTTTAGCATCCGCCAGTTAATTTTTTTTTTCTTTTTTAGATTAGTTTTAAATCGAATTTTACAATTTTGTTTTAATTTCCTATAGAGATGGGTCAAATCGCATAATAGAAGCTGTTGGTATTTCACGAATTTTGTGACGCCAACTGAGCAATAAGTCGCTAAATACACTGAAGTGACAAAAGTCATGGGATAGCAATATGCAAATTTTCAGGTGGCAGTAGCATCGCGTAGAACAGGTATAAATGCGCAGAGCTTTCATTTCTGTTCAAGTTATTCATGGGAAGAGGTGATGGTAGATTGATAGATGATAGAGGTAGAGGGTAGAGGTGATTCGAGTGTGGCGCAGACCCCACGAAGCTATGGACCCAAACTGTCAGCAAGGCACTGTTCAAGCTGGTGGTGGCTCCGTAATGGTGTGGGCTGTTTTTTCATGGCATGGACTTGGTCCTCTGGTGCGACTGGACCGAACATTGACTGGAAATGCTTATGTTCAGATACTTGGAGATCACTTGCAGCCATTCATGGACTTCATGTACCCAAACAACGATGGGATTTTTATGGATGACAATGCGCCATGTCACCGGGCCACAACTGTTCGCGATTGGTTTGAAGAACATTCTGGACAATTCCAACGAATGATCTGGCCACCTAGATCGCCCGACATGAATCCCATCGAGCATTTATGGGACATCATCGAGAGGTCTGTTCGTGCCCAAAATCCTGCACCATCAACGCTTTCACAATTATGGACGTCTATCGAGACAGCATGGCTCAATATTCCTGCAGAAGACTTCCAACGACTTGTTGAGTCCACGCCACGTCGAGTTGCTGCACTTCGCCGGGCGAAAGGAGGGCCGACACGATATTAAGAGGTATCCCATGACTTTTGTCACTTCAGTGTATGCTAAGTAAGATTTCTTGTACTAGTTGCAATTCAAATCACTTATAATCGCAACCCTTTTATAACGTATTTTTGGGAAAGCAATTTTTGACTCCAAATCCCAACGGCCCTTATTTTGCTATTTTGACCAAAGATATTTAAAAATTTTGTGATAATTTTATGAAGGGATTGTAACTTTTTTTTAAAGCTTCAAATACGACATAAGAAATAATATGAGGTGTATGAATCTCCTCTGTTTGATGTATATTTTTCCTTTTTCCTGATCAAATGTAAACTATTACAAATTATCTTTTTATTAATTATATCCCTTAATTTACATGTAAAAATATTAAACACTTCACATCTGTTTATTTATTTCATTATTATTAATGAAATATGATTATTTCTCTGCTTAAAAATCAAAATGATGGCCTTCGAATTTTTGTTTATTTTTTAGCGACATTTTAAAGCGAAGAATAATTTTAATAAAGCAGACAATAATTAAACCTTATTTCAAACTGATGCCATTTAGATTTTTTTTTTTATTCATTTAAATTCATTTTATGGAAAAAAGTTCAAATGGTTAAAAAAACATCTGAACACCGTCTGTACTTCAGAAGTATCATTAAAATTAAATCTGAATGTCATGGGAACGACAATTAATCGTTATTTCCAAAAGTAAAAAGGTTTCCTCGTAATGAAAGGCACAAAAAACAATTAGCACAGACACATTATTTTTCAAATTTTGTTTTCAACTCTTTTTTTTTTCTTTTTACACTCAGCCCAGGAAATACCTAATTAGAATTACACAACAATAAAATTTTCTGTTTTATGCATAAAACTGTGAAAACAAGAATCTGGATTATTCATCATTGTTTTGCTACAATGGGGATTTTTACAAAAAATCCTTTATATGGTTTTTTTTTTCATTGTTGTAAAAGAATAAAGCTTTAAACTAGAATTTTGTTTTTTTTTTGTAACAAAATTGTGTAATTCCGGTTCTTTCAAAACATTTTCTTCGTCATTGTGATAATGGTGAGGAAATGGAGCTCAACGACGAAGAAAGCATTTGAATATTTTACAAAAACAAAGATTGCTTTTTTCAAATTATTGAAAACGAATTTTATTTTGAGTATCTGAACATCAAAATATAAGGCAATATGCAATATGCAACATGCAAAAACCTTAATATTATCAAAATTTTAAATTGTTCAATACAGTTAAAAAAAATAATATAAACTTATCCGCCTTTTCTAAGAAGATACGAAATCTTTTGCAGCATCTAGATAAATATAACAGTAAAGAGTATCTGCGCCTTTAAGCTTAAAAAAAATAAAGAGTATTTATGCCTTTAAGCTTAAAGAAATCATTTCACTTTACACATACACCTGAAATAAAAGAAACTCGGCTGGAACTTTTTATTCCAAACAAAAACAAGACACAAAAAAAGAATGTGTCTTATCGCGATAAAGACAAAAAATGCAAGGAAAGGATTTTACACGAAGTTTTTCCGGGGCGTTTTCTCTCATTGAATTATTTACATGTTTTCAGAAAAGAAAATGGCACCATAATAAAAATCATCGATTGGTGTTTGTGTTTTTTTTCTTCACCAGCCCTGAGGCGTGATTCCCCATTATTTAGGTAACAATTGCAGACGAAGAAAAACTTCACGCAGCTTGGCGAATTCTTCCACAGAAACTAATGAGGCGTGTATGGAGGCTGGTTTCGTGGCAGATAGGGCAGTTTCTCCAGGGAGGGCTACATTTTGTTCCATGGTACTTCTCTCTTTTGGTGCACTTGAAGAATTTCGAACAGGCTGTGGACTCGAGCTTTGTGTGCTTATGTTACGCAATTTCAGTAATGCAGCACCGTATTTTCGCGAACAAATTAGCTTGAAAAACAGTTCAGTCGGAAATGAGAATGGGAGATAAGGCTTCTCACTGAAACTGAGCTAAATTGGCGGTTACTTTTTTTTTTTATCTAAAAATACAAATCTTTATTTATCTATCGACTACCAATTTTTTTATACTTGCATGTTTTCTCTACATATTTAAATAAAAAGGTTAATTTTAAAATTAACAAAATAATAGCTGTAGATGTATTTTGCGTTTCTTGTAACATACCTGCTAGAAATTTTACAATATAATCTCCAAAAAAGTTTATTGAATGAGTAGGTTTACAAATGCATATTTTAATAAATCGGTTCCCACAAATTTTTAATAATTTGCCTATAAACTTTTAGCAAAACATATATATTATTTCGCTTTTAAAAAAAAAGTTTTTATTGTAATTTTTTAAAACGTCAAATACGACATAATAATATGAGATGTATGTATCTCCTCTGTTCGATATATATTTTACCTTTTTCCTCATCAAATGTACACTTTTACTGACTATCTACTTCTAATAAAAAGAAGATTAGTAAAAGAAGCTTACATTTGTTTACATTAGTTTACATTTATATTACGTGCAAAAATATTAAAAACCTTCACATTTATTTATTTTATTCTTATTAATGAAATTTTATAATAGGAATTTTATAATTTTATATTTTTTTATAATAAAATTTCATTCTTTATTAATGGAATACGAATATCTCTCTTCGTAAAAAGCAAAAACGATAGCCTTCGATTCTTTGCTTGTTTTTCAACATTTTAAAACGAAAAATAATTTTAATGATGCAGACCATAATTAAATCCTATTTCGAACTGATGCCATTCAGGTTTGATTTATTCACTTAAATTCATTTCATGAAGAAAGCCAAAATCGTTACAAAAATATCTGACCACCGTCTGCACTTATGAATCATTAAAGTTAAATCTGAATGTCATGGGAACAACAATTAATCGTTATTTCCAAAAGTAAAACAGTTCATCGTAATGAAAGGGACAAAAAACAATTAGCACAAATACATTATTATTCAAATTTTGTTTTCAAAACTCTTTTCTTTTTACCCTCAACCCAGGAAACACGTAATTAGGATTACACAACAATAAAACTTTCTGTTTTAGGAATAAAACTGTGAAAACAGGAATCTAGATTATTCATCATTGTTTTGTTACAACAAGGATTTTCACAAAAAGTCTCTTTATAGTTTTTTTCATTGTTGTAAAAGAATAAAGCTTGTAAATAGAATATTTGTTTTCTTTCTTTTGAAAAAAAAAATTTTGTAACAAAATTCTGTAATTTTGGTTCTTTCAAGACATTTCATTCGTCATTGTGGTAATAGTTTTGTACAAGAAATGGAGCTTAACGAAGAAGAAAGCATTTGAATGTTTCACAAAACCAAAGGTTGCTTTTTCAAATGATTAAAAATGAATTTTAGTTTGAGTATCTTAACATCAAAATATAAGGCAATATGCAACATGCAATATGTTAATATTATCAAAATTTTAAATAGTTGAATACAGTTAAAAAAGAATATAAACTTTTCTGCCTTTTCTTAGAACATACGAAATCTTTTGCAGCATCTAGATGAATATAAAAATAAAAGATATTTGAGCCTTTAAGCTTAAAAGAATAAAAAGTATTTATGCCTTTAAGCTTAAAGAAATCATTTCACTTTACACATATACCTGAAATAGAAGAAACTCGGCTA
>BPLQ01007351.1:215024-228243 GCA_021605075.1 Caerostris darwini | reverse complement strand
ATCGAAAAATTGTTAATGTTGAGTTTTGGCGATTTTTTTTTTTTTTTTGTGGCGCCAACGGAGCGATAAGTCATTAATGTGATAACACAGATTTCTTGTTTGGCTTGCAATTCACCTCATTTACAATCGCAACCCTTTTTTTAGCGCACATTCGCGAAAACAATTTTTGACGCCAAATCCAACGACAATTTTTTTGCAATTTTGACCAAACATGTTTAAAGATTTTGTGATAATTTTTTCAAGCAATTGTAATTTTTTTAAAACATCAAATACAACTTTAGAAATAATATGAGGTATATATATCTCGTAAGTATATATATTTTACCTTTTTTCTGCACAAATGTAAACATTCAGTAATCTACTTTTTTTATTAATTATATCCATATTTTACATGTAAAAATCCCTTCAAGGCTTTTTTTTAAACCGAATACAAATATTTCTTTCATAAAAAAGATGGACTTCGATTATTTGTTTATTTTTCAGCGACATTTTAAAGAAAACAATGCAGACGAATTTAATGATGCAGACGATAATTAAACCCAATATCAAACTGATGCCGTTCAGGTTTTTTTTATTAATTTAAATTCATTTCATGGAGAAAGTCAAAATGGTTCCAAAAACATCTCAACACCGTCTGTACTTTAAAAGCATCATTAAAATTAAATCTGATTGCCATGGGAACAACAATTAATCGTTATTTCCAAAAGTAAAAATGTTTCATCGTAATGAAAGGGACAAAAAACAATTAGCAGAGACACATTATTTTTCAAATTTTGTTTTTAACTCTTTTTTTTTTTTTTTTACCCTCAACCCAGGAAACCCGTAATTAGGATTACACAACAATAAAACTTTCTGTTTTATGAATAAAACTGTGAAAACAGGAATCTCGATTATTCATCACTGTTTTGCTACAATGGGATTTTTAACAAAAAATCTTTTTGTGTTATTCTTTTTTTTTTCATTGTTGTAAAAGAATAAAACATGAAAAAAGAATTTTTGTTTTCTTTCTTTTGAAAATTTCTTTTGTAACGAAATTGTGTAATTCTGGTTCTATCAAAACGTTTCCTTCCTCATTGTGATAAATGTTTTGTACAAGAAATGGAGTTTAAGGAAGAAAAAAGCATTTGCATATCTTACAAAAACAAGGATTCCATTTGCAAGTGATTGTAAACGAATTTCATTTTGAGTAACTTAACATCAAAATATATGGCAATATGCAACATGCAATATCTTAATATTATCAAATTTTAAATAGTTGAATATAGTTACAATATAATATAAACATACCTGCCTTTTCTTAGAACATACGAAATCTTTTGCAGTATCTAGATGAATATAAAAGTAAAGAGTATTTGCGCCTTCAAGCTTAAAAGAATGAAGAGTATTTGTGCATTTAAGCTTAAAGAAATCATTTGATTTTACACATATACCTGAAATAGAAGAATCTCGGCTACAACTTTTTATTCCGAATAAAAATAAGAACAAAAAAAGAATGTTTTTTATCGCTATAAAGACAAAAAATGCAAGCAAACGATTTTACACGAAGTTTTTCCGGGGCATTTTCTCTCTTTGAATTATTTACATGTTTTCAGAAAAGAAAATGGCAACACAAAAAAAATCGTCGGCTGGTATTTGTGTTTTATTTTCTTCACAAGCCCTGAGGCGTGATTCCCCATTATTCAGGCAACAATTGCAGACGAAGAAAAACTTCACGCAGCTTGGCGAATTGTTCCATAGAAACTAATGAGGCGTGTATGGAGGCTGGTTTCGTAGCAGATAGGACGGTTTCTCCAGGGAGGGTGACATTTTGTTCCATAGTACTTCTCCCTTTTGGTGCACTTGAAGGAATTTCGAACAGGCTGTGGACTCGAGCTTTATGTGCTTAAGTTGCGCAATTTCAGTAGTGCAGCACCGCATTTTTGTGAACAAATTAGCTCGAAAAACAGTTCAGTCGGAAATGAGAACGGGAGATAAGGCTTCTACCTGAAACTGAGTTAAGTTGGGTGGTATTTATTTTTTTTTTTATCTAAATAAGGTAAAAATTTTAGTTATCTATCGACTACCATTGTTTTTATACTTGCATGTTTTATCTAGATATTTAAATAAGAACACTTTTAAAAAATATTTTAAAAATAAATTAATATTATAACAATAGATGTATGTTGCGTTTCTTATAGATACCTTCAATAAAACTATATTTGAAAGCGTACTATAACATAAAACACCACAATCTTCGGAAAAGGTAACTGACAATATCAAATTTGTATTATATTTTAATAAATTACATAGTACAAATTTTCAAGAATTTGCTTAAGGACTGTTGGCATATATACATATATACTTCTGTGCCCCAAAACTAGAACCAATTATTTGTTTTTTCAAAGCCTCTTTATTTATTCTTCCAAATTTATTTCATCGTTTTCAAAGTAATCTCCTCCTGACACAATGCAGTTAGGCGAACTTTTTGTCCAATCCTCAATGCACGCAAAAAATCATCGGCCGGGATGGCCTCCAAAGCGCGCGGCGATTCACGTTGAATCTCTTCAGTCGATTCAAAACGGTGTCCCCGGAGTGGTCTTTTGAGTTTAGGGAATAGCCAGAAGTCGCACGGAGGGAATATGGTGGTCGTGGAACGATATGGGTTTCATTTTTGGCGAAAAGGTCCGGCAGAATCAATGCAGTGTGAGATGGCGCATTCAGTGCTTTCGTTATTAATCGAGATTTAAAGCGTTTGAGGCCCAAAAGGAAATTGACAGATCATTTTGAAATTCTAACATCATCAGCAAGGTCTAAGCAAGCACCAAATCTTAATCGGTAAAAATATTTCATATGGATATTATATGGTGAACATACTATTATCAAAATTTTAAATAGTTGAATACAGTTAAAAAATAATGAAATACTTATCTGCCTTTTCTTAGAACATGTGAAATCTTTTGCAGCATCCAGGGGAATATAAAACTAAAGAGTATTTACGCCTTTAAGCTGAAAAGAATAAACAGTATTTATGCCTGTAAGCTTAAAGCAATCATTTCACTTTACACATATACCTGAAATAGAAGAAACTCGGCTACAACTTTTTACTCCAAGCAAAAATAAGACAAAAAAAAAAAAGAATGTTTCTTATCGCTATAAAGACAAAAAATGCAAGGAATGGATTTTACACGAAGTCTTTCCGGGCATTTTCTCTCTTTGAATTATTTACATGTTTTTAGAAAAGAGACTGGCAACACAAAAAAAAAATCATCGATTGGTATTTGTGTTTATTTTCTTCAAGCCCTGAGGCGTGATTCCCCATTATTTAGGTAACAATTGCAGACGCAGAAAATCTTCACGCAGCTTGGCGAATTGTTCCATAGAAACTAATGAGGCGTGTATGGAGGCTGCTTTCGTAACAGATAGGGCAGTTTCTCCAGGGAGGGCGACATCTTGTTCCATGGTACTTCTCCCTTTTGGTGCACTTGAAGAATTTCGAACAGGCTGTAGACTCGAGCTTTGTGCGCTTAAGTTACGCAATTTCAGTAATGCAGCCCCGCATTTTGCCGAACAAATTAGCTTGAAAAACAGGTCAGTCGGAAATGAGAACGGGAAATAAGGCCGCTGATTGGAAATGAGCTAAATTGGATGGTATTTGTTTATTTTTTTTTTGTCTGAAAATACAAATCTTTTATTTATCTATCGACTACCATAAATAAATAATAAAATTATAGCTGTAAATTTTTTTCGTGTTTCTTATACTACTACTACTACACCACACCACATCACTGTGCCTAGAGCTGAGTTGCTTCTATACAGTTTGGGAATGATGTGGGTGAACATGTTTCTTACAGCAAACTGTGTTTGTTTGCATGTTATTTTGTGTTTCTTCTATAATAGGGGTGGTCAACCCGCGGCCCACATTGAATATTTTTCCGGCCAGTAAGATTTATCGCACTTTTACAAAATATTTTTATTCTATAATGGCCAAAGTAGTTGAAACCAATGTATTAAAAAAATGCATTATGTGTGCATCCATATATTCAAAAATGAACTGTCGAAATTATGAGAAAAATTAATTTTGATTTAGAATAATATTCTTGCGAATGTTTGACAAATATTGCCTGTTTTATTGATGAGTTTACAGTCATGAGTTATGTGTAAAATTATATTTCGCGAACTTATGATGCGCTCACATCGTGGAACATCTAATATAACAGGTTCTATGTTTCACTTTAAGTGACCATCCCTAGATAAGTACAGTTTATTGTTGATAGCAGAGCAAACCAGACTCTTAGTTCAAATTGTTAGAGATTTTGGTTCAACTTACACCTGCGATTCGTTTTTTTTTTTAATTTTTTTATTTTTTTATTTATTTTTTTTTTTTTGACCAAACACGCTCAAACATGCAACCTACTATATCTTGCTCTAACCTGTAACACCAATTATGATTTTTGACTACTACTTAAGGCCTCAGACTGAAACTGAGCTACATCGGGTGGTATTTATTTATTTTTTTATCTAAAAATACAAATCTTTTATTTATCTATTGACTATCATTGCTTTTTATACTAATTAGCATGTTTTATTTAGATGTTTAAATAATGGCTAATTTAAAAAAAATTATGTTAAAAATAAATTAACACTAAAATAATAGTTGTAGATGTATTTTGTGTCTCTTATATCATACCTTCTAGAAAACTATATTTGAAAACTTATAACATAATCTTCGGTAAAGATAATTGAAAATATCTGTGATATTAGAAATGCATTTTCTAATAAATTGAATTCCACAAATTTTCAATAATTTGCATATATACTTTTAACAAAATATATATATTATTTCGCTTTAAAAAAAAAAAAGATTTTATTGAAACTATAATTTTAGCTTAAAATAAATTCTAATCAAATATATCTTCTGTATCAGTGGCCGATACACATTATAAAAACAGTCTCATATTCAATAATTTATAAGAATAATTATTGAAAAGAATATATATTTCTCTTCTTATGTACTATAAATAAAAATTCGCAAATAAGTATCAAAGTAGCAATAAAATAGTCATTAATTTGTTCGGAAAAAGAAGAAGTTACGAATTCCTCTAATTACAATACTGTAATTCTAAAAAAACTGGCAGAACATTGGCGAAATATTCCGGGTTGCAAAATTGGCGACTTTCTCAGGAGCACATTATTCTAGATTTCAACCCTTATTTTAAATGACAATGCAAGTATTTCAACGATGAAAGGTCTTCAAACTTGGTTGAGATGCATTTAAATAGAACAGTCTCAAGTGTGATTTTTTTTTTTCTGAATGTAAAACAGTACATTAGAGATATGACTGGTAATCTTATCCTGATGGAACTAAACACGTTAAAGATTGTTTAGATAAGTTAATGGGTTGTCAATAAGGTGAAAATATACTTCTGATAGATTAATTTTGACATTTTTTGCTACTTTCTTACTTTAAGTTTTACGTTAGAAGAGAATCCAGTTATAATCATGAGATTTTTAGCAAAATATACCTTATCGTTTTTAAAATACACGTTTTAGGTCTTTTTCTTCTCTTTTTTTCAATCTTTACCTCCTCTGTAAAGCGTTTTCTATTTCAATTAGTTAAATATAGCCACACCTCATCAATTGTAACCATAAGTTTACATTTGTCCTCAGCTAAATAATTTCCATGCAACATAGTTGTTATGTTTATAAACATTTTTTTGGATTAATTTTAAATCTGACTTTGCAATTTTTTTTTACATTTTCTACAGAGATGGGCCAAATAGCAAAATAGGGTCTGTTGGGATTTGGCGACTTTTGGGGGCGCCAACTGTGCGATAAGTCGTTAAATGTGACTTCTAGCACTGTTTACAATTTGCCTCACTTACAATCGCAACCCTTTTTTTTGGAGTACTTTGGGCCAAATCCCAACGGTTCCTATTCTACAATTTTGCCCAGAGATGTTTCACGATTTTGTGATAGTTTTTTAAAGGGATTGTAAGTTTTTTAAAGCATCAAATACGACATAAGAAATAATATGAGGTGTATGTATCTCCTCTGTTCGAGTAGGAGCCTGAATGGCCGAGTGGCTAGCGTTCTGGTACTCGGTACCGCAGGTTTCGGGTTTGGGTCCCGGTGCCACCATGGGTGTTTGTAGTGGTTCGGAATCCGCTTTAAACTGTAGATCCCGGTCTGTTTTAGCCTAAAGTATGCATAAGATGACCGTAGAGCGACAAACAAACCAAACTCCTCTATTCGATGTATATTTTATCTTTTTCCAGATCAAATGTAAACTTTTACTAATTTTTATTAATTATATCCCTTAATTTACGTGTAAAAAATATTAAAACCCTTCAACAATCGAATTCGAATATTTCTCCTTGAAAAAATTAAAAAGATGGTTTTCGTTTCTTTATTTATTTTTCAGCTACATTTTAAAGCAAAGAATAATTTTAATGATGCAGACGATAATTAAACCCTATTTCGAACTGATGCCACTAATTTAAATTCATTTCAAGAAGAAAGTCAAAATCGTTCCAAAAACATCTGAGCACCGTCTGTAATTCGAATGTATCATTAAAATTAAATCTGAATGTCATGGGAACGACAATTAATCGTTATTTCAAAAAGTAAAAAGGTTTCGTAGTAATAAAAGGCCCAAAAAACAATTAGCACAGACACATTATTTTTCAAATTTTGTTTTTAACTCTTTTTTTATTACTCTCAACCCAGTAACACGTAATTAGGATTACACAACAATAAAACTTTCTGTTTTATGAATAAAACTGTGAAAACAGGAATCTAGATTGTTCTTCATTGTTTTACTACAATGGGGTTTCTAACAAAAAAATCTTTTGGGTTTTTTTTTTATTTTTTTTTTATTCATTGTTGTAAAAGAATAATACTTGAAAATAGGATTTTTGTTTTCTTTCTTTTGAAATTTTTTTTTGTAACAAAATTGTGTAATTCTGGTTCTTTCAAAATATTTCCTTCGTCATTGTGATAATGGTCTTGTACAAGAAATGGAGTTTAACGAAGAAGAAAGCATTTGCATGTTTTATAAAAACGAAGATTTGCTTTTTCAAATTATTGAATTTTATTTGGAGTATCTTAACATTTATTTCACCTTTAATATGATAAAGGAGCTTTAATTTAATAATCTCTGAAATTGCTATTGTAATCTCTTAATATTTATTAATCCTTTGAAGTGGAAGCAAGGATTTTTATGTGTAAAAAGATTAACTGTCGGACGATTGCTTGTCGTATGGGTAGCTTTTATGTAAATATGTTTTTTTTTAAAGTTGGTTAAGTGATTTTCTTCCGGACATTGGCAATCCTCGTGTTCAAATCTACAGACGAGAGATGATGAAAGCTACTTGCTTTTTGAGAGGATTTTTAGGGGTAACTATCTTTTTTTACAGAATTTTGAAAGTGGGGCTTTAATTATAATAACCCTATATATATATATATATTTCATTAAAGGTTGTGGAATCCTATTCATTAGAATATGTATTCATAATACCACTCAGATATTTTCAATTACGTATTCCGAAGATTATGTTGTAAGTTTTGAATATAGTTTTCTAAAAGATATGTTATAAGAGACACAAAATCCATTTACAACTATAATTTTCATATTAATATATTTTTAACATATTTTTTTTTTAAATTAGCCTTCTTATTTAAATATATAGAGAAAGCATGCAATTATAAAAACAATCGACAAATAAATAAAAATTTGTATAAAAAAATAAATACCACCCAATTTAGCCCAGTTTCAGTCAGTATCCTTATCTCCCATTCTCATTTCCGACTGACATGTTTTTCAAGCTAATTTGTTCTAGAAAATGCGATGCTACATTACTGAAATTGCGCAACTTAAGCGCACAAAGCTCGAGTCTACAGTCTGTTCGAAATTCTTCAAGTGCACCAAAAGATTAGAAGTACCACGGAACAAAATCTCGCCTTCTCTGTAGAAATTGCCCTATCTGCTACGAAACCAGCCTCCATACCTGCCTCATTAGTTTCTAAGGAACAATTCGCCAAGCTGCGTGAAGTTTTCCTTCGTCTGCAATTGTTACCTAAATAATGACTAATCACGCCTCAGGGCTTGTGAAGAAAATAAACACAAATACCAACTCATGATTTTTTTTTTTTGTGTTGCTGTGATTTTCTTTTCTGAAAACATGCAAATAATTCAAAGAGAGAAAATGCCCCGGAAAAACTTCGTGTAAAATCCTTTTCTTGCATTTTTTGTCTTTATAGCGATAAGAAATCTTTTTTTTTTTGTCTTGTTTTTGATTGGAATAAATATTTGTAGCAGAGTTTCTTGTATTTCAAGTATATGTGTAAAGGGAAATTATTTCTTTAAGCTTAAAGGCATAAATACTCTTTATTCTTTTAAGCTTAAAGGAGCAAATAATCTTTACTTTATACTCATCTAGATGCTGCAAAAGATTTCACGTATTCTAAGAAAGAATAGTAGACAGTCTATATTATTTTTTAACTGTATTCAACTATTTAAAAATTCATAATATTGTGTTCACTATATAATATCAATATGAAATATAATTACAGATATACTGCTGTGCCCAAAAAGTAAGACCAATTTTTTTTTTAAACACTTTTTATTTATTCTAAATTTATTTCATCGCCTTCAAAGTAATCTCCTCCGGACACAATGCACTTATGCCACCTTTTTTCCAATTCTCAATGCATGCTAAGAAGTCATCGGCAGGGATGGCCTTCAAAGAGCGCGCCGATTCACGTTGAGTCTCTTCAATCGACTCAAAATGGTGTGCCTGCAATGGTCTTTTGAGTTTACGGAATAGCCAGAAGTCGCACGGTGTGAATAAGGTGATTGTGGAACGATATGGGTTTCATTTTTGGCGAAAAATTCACAAAGAATCAATGCAGTGTGAGCTGGCGGATTCATTGTTTTCGGTACCAAACGAGATTTGAAGCGTTTGTGGCCCAAAATGGAATTGACCGATCCTTTTAAAAATTCCAACATCATCAGCAATGTCTGTAATTGTAAATCGTCGGTTTACAAATACCAAATCTTTAATTTTTTATACGTGATCTTTGTTGGTTGAGGTGGATAGTCGACAGAGGGCTCTTCGTCTTCAACGTGTTCTCTGACTTCTTTGAACTGTTTATACCACTTGTAAGCATTTCTTTCCAATACAGGAATGCTCACCGAATGCCTTCTGCAAGATTCTACTTTCCCTTAGATTATGTTGTAAGTTTTCAAGAACTTATACTATTAGAAACGCAAAATACATCTAGAACTTTTGTTTCAGTATTAATTTACTTTTAAAATTAGCCTTCTTATTTAAATATCTAAAGGAAACATGCAAGTATAAAAACAATGGCAGTCAATAGATGAATAAAAGATTTGTATTTTTTAGATAAAAATAAACACATACTACCCAATTTAGCTCAGTTTCAAGTGAGAAGCCTTATCTACCATTCTCCTTTCCGACTGAACTGTTTTTCAAGCTAATTTTTCGCGAAAATGCGGTGCTGCATTGCTGAAATTGCGCAACTTAAGCGCATAAAGCTCGAGTCTACAGCCTGTTCGAAATTCTTCAAGTGCACCAAAAGGACCATGGAACAAAATGTCGCCCTCCCTGGAGAAACTGCCCTATCTGATACGAAACCAGCCTCCATACCCGCCTCATTAGTTTCTATGGAACAATTCGCCAAGCTGCGTGAAGTTTTTCTTCGTCTGCGATTGTTACCTAAATAATGGGGAATCACGCCTCAGGGCTTGCGAAGAAAATAAACACAAACACCAATCGTTGATTTTTTTTTTGTGTGTTGGCATTTTCTTTTCTGGAAACATGTAAATAATTCAAAAAGAGAAAATGCCCTGGGTAAAACGTCGTGTAAAATCCTTTCCTTGCAGTTTTTGTCTTTATCGCGATAAGAAACATCCTTTTTTTTATTTTCTCTTGTTTATGTCTGGAATGAAAAGTTGTAGCCGAGTTTCTTCTATTTCAGGTATACGTGTAAAGTGAAATGATTTCTTTAAGCTTAAAGACATAAATACTCTTTACTCTTTCAATCTTAAAGGCGTAAATACTCTTTGCTTTTATTTTCATCTAGATGCTGCAAAAGATTTCACGTATTCTAAGAAATGGCAGATAGTTTATATTATTTTTTTAACCGTTTAAAATTTTGATAATATTGTGTTCACCCTATAATGTACTGATATGAAACAAGATTTTAGTTTTCAATGCAATCTCAAGTCACAGCAACACTTCATTGGAAAAAATAGGAAATCTGTTCAATTCTATATTAATCTATGTCAATCTCTACAAATCTCTATTCAATTCTACATGAAAAAAAATTTTTTTTCATAATATCGCCATTTTGATTACTTTAAAACTTAATACTTATGCGGTGCTGCACTTATATTCCTACTCTCACCAACGTCGTTCCATAAATCGTCAAAGAATTCTCGGGCTGCTATAGAAGATAAAAAAACTAAAATTTTTTTCACTCTCCTTCACCAGGATTATTAAAATATATGTATATAATATTATATATATATATATAAGTAAAATATGATTACATCATATTTATTCTATACCAAAGAAAAAACGTTGAGTTATTCACAATTTACTCCTTTTATTTTTATACATAAACCGATATATTGAAAAATAAATTATGTTATGTAATAAAAATTTAGTATTTACTGAGCGATATCATATGAATTTCATAGTATTTGATTACAATTTTGCAGTAACTTCTAAATTAAAAGTATGTTTTCATTAATATCTTCTTTTAAAGTGAATTAAAAAAAGATATTACTAAAACCATAATATTAGTTTAGAAGTTCTTGCAAAAAAAACATTATTATGGTATTTCATTAAAAACACATATGCAAATTATTGACAATTTATAGAATGCGATTTATTAGAATAAGTATTTATAATACGACTCGGATATTTTCAGTTAGCTTTTCCGAAGATTTTTTTGTTCTAATGCAGCTGGCAAACACTTAGATAGTTGTCTTTGATGCCTTAAGGCAAGCACCGCACTGACGTTACTCACTTAGCACTACCCAGGAAGTGCGTGTAGTTGGAAGATAAGCTACGGACGTGGAGTAACAATACCCCCACAACGCTCTACGATCATGTCAGACTGGAACCTACGGTTTAAAATAGATTCCGAACCACTATGATTTTTTTTGTGTGTGTTTCCATTTTCTATTACCGAACCACTATGATTTTTTTTTTTGTGTTTCCATTTTTTTTTCTGAAAACATGTAAATAATTCAAAGAAAGAAAACTCCCCGGAAAAACTTCGTGTAAAATCCTTTCCTTGCATTTTTTGTCTTTATCGCGATAAGAAACATTATTATTTTTTTTTCTGTCTTATTTTTATTTGGAATGAAAAGTTGTAGCCTATTTTCTTCTGTTTTAGGTATATCTGTAAAGTGAAATGATTTCTTTAAGCTTAAAGGCATAAATACTCTTTATTCTTTTAAGCTTAAAGGCGCAAATACTCTTTATTTTTATATTAATCTAGATGCTGCCAAAGATTTCACATAGTCTAAGAAAAGAAGAAAAGTTTATATTATTTTTTAACTGTATTCAACTATTTAAAATTTTGATAATATTTCATTCACCATATTATATGATATGAAATATATTTACCGATGCATATATATTTACAAATTATATCGATTATTACCGAATTATTACCGATATATTTATATATATATATATATATATATATATATATATGTATACAAAATTTATATAATATTATTACCGATATGAAATAAGATTTTAGTTTTTAACTCAATCTCAAGTTACAGCTAACACTTGACTGTAACAAAAGTCTCTCTACAATTCTAGATCATTATTTAATTCTAGATCAATCTCTGCAAATCTTTATTCAATTCCAGATAAATCTCTAGAAATCCCTATTTAATTTTATATAAATCGCTATTAATCTCTACAAATCTCTATTCTAAAAGGCAAATAGTATATGTTATTTTTAACTATATTCAACTGTTTAAAATTAGGTAATATTGTGTTTGCCATATAATGTACAGATATGAAATAAGATTTTAGTTCACAATGCAATATCAAGTTACTGATGGAATTTGACGGAAAAAAATGGGGAATCTATTCAATTCTAGATAAATCCTTATCAATCTCTACAAATCTCTATCAATCTCTACAAATCTCTATTCAATTCCAGATAAAGAAACAATTTTAAGTATTATCGCCATATTGATTACTTTAAAAATGTCATGATAAAGTGCAAGAATCTTAATATGCATTAAATGCAATGCATATACTATAAGATGCATATATATGAATATGCATTTAAACTGCAAGAATTGCTTATTTGGAATAAAAAGTTGTAGCCAAATTTCTCCTAATTCAGGTATATGTGTAATGTGAAATGATTTCTTTAAGCTTAAAAGCATAAATACTTTTTATTCCTTTAAGCTTAACGACGTTAATACTTTTTACCTTTATATTCCTCTAGATGCTGCAAAAGATTTCAGGTATTCTAAGAAAAGGCAGATAGTTTATACTGTTTTTTAAAAACAATATAATTTATTTGTTTTTTCGTAACTGTATTCAACTATTTAAAATTTTGATCTATTGTCACCTATTTACCTATATCCAGTTACCTATGTTTTGTTATAGGTTCACTTATATTACCTATTTATTTTTAATATTTTTTAAATTAGACTTCATATTTAAATATCTAGAGAAAACAGGCAAGTATAAAAACAATGGTAGTCTATAGATAAATAAAAGATTTGTATATTTAGATAAAAAAAATAAATAAATACCACCCAATTTAGCACGTTTCAGTCAGAAGCCTTATTTCCCATTCTCATTTCCGACTGAACTGTTTTTCGAGCTAATTTGTTCCGAAAAATGCGGTGCTGCATTACTGAGAATTGCGTTACTTAAGCACACAAAGCTCGGGTCCACAGCCTCTTAGAAATTTCTTCAAGTGCACCAATAGGGAGAAGTACCAAATGTGGAACAAAATGTCGGAGAAATTCCCCTATCTGCTACAAAACCAGCCTCCATACACGCCTCATTAGTTTCTATGGAACAATTCGCCAAGCTGTGTAAACTTTTTCTTCGTCTGCAATTGTTACCTAAGTAATGGGGAATCACGCCTCAGGGCTTGCAAAGAAAATAAACGCAAACACCAATCCATGATTTTTTTTTTTTTTTTTTTTTTTTTTTTTTTTTTTTTT